>KZ112554.1:19684-129697 GCA_002120305.1 Hypoxylon sp. CO27-5 | reverse complement strand
AATAGGTCCACAAAGCTCTCAACGTGGTGTTGGTACTGTCGATCGAAGCTCTTAGCTGAATCTGCTCCTGACGATCCGTATGTGGCCGGTTGCTACACGTCTACCGTATGTACATACCTATCTTCAGGTGTCATATCACGTAGCCGAGCTGTGGCGACTGATATTCGAAGCGACGGCGAGGTTGACGATATATGACCCCTGTAATAATTATGGAGCTCCCTGACTAAGCTCAAATCAAACTGCGAATATCGTCAAATCAATCGCATTCGGTAGATATTTGATTTGATTTGATACAAATCAAATATAAGGCGATATTTGATTTGATTTGATTTGGTGTATGCCCTGCCGATAGATACAATAGAGCTATAAGCTTATTTTCTCTTATTCCAGGCCAAAAGGTGGAGAACGCATGGCCTAGAAGCTGTGGAGCTGCGGGGGTGTTGTTCCATATTTATTCTTACCTGCTACCTACCTATGTATGTACATGTATGTAAAGTCATGACGGTTTTGTAGCTCTCACGATCATATTGAGATATAGCAACATATCCAGCTGGAAGTAAGCTTAGTAAAATCATATCAGTCAGGTTATAATTCTTATAAGTATCAATCAAGTATCTTTCATTTTACTCAATCCTACAAGCAGATGTCTTTAGATCCACTAAGGTGAACTATCTTTGCTTGATGTTTTATCCGTTGATTGAGATCAACACTACCCTGCTTTCGTATTAGGACGCTGAACTTCCAATAGTCATTCTCCGCATCTTAATACTAGGCAAACTAAAGCTTCCTTGCTTCTTTGATTTTGCATCATCGTCTACTTTTTCGCCATTCCAAACAGCACTTTCTCTCAGTGACTCCATCTTGACATGGGATCGTGGGAAGAGCCCTGCTTTGCCGTTCTTCTTCATTCCGTACCAACACCAATCGTCTTGGTTGAGCCCTGCGAGAAAGGAAAGCCATTAGTTGCTAGATCCATGACAGTCACGAAAGGTTAAGGCGAATTGAGGACCTACAGGTGACATTTGACAAGGTTTCGTCGCTACCGAAAGGTAACCACCCGCTCGACGTATCCTTTACCTCCCATTTCCATCGCGTTGTGACAAACATGCCATCAGTACCTACACCCGTACCAGGAGGGTGTGCAGGTGGTTCCAGGGTGATATGCTTCGCAGGAAAGGAGCCCCATTGGCCGTCGTGCCAACCGGTACACCATTTGCCTTTCCACTTCTCCGGAAATTCAACGCCTACAATACGAGCACCTTCCAAAAACTTCAGAACCTGCTCTGAACTGCCATCGGGATCTGCCACGTCGCGTCCATACCGTTTAATGTGACTCTTGACGGCGATGGCAGATGGAAGTTTCGCTAGAGACGCTGCATCTGGAAGGATACTCGCGATTGGGGGATTGGGAAAGTGAAGGTCGTAATCTTCGGCATTGGGGTCGTCTTTAGGTACTTCACCGTACAGGACAACGACCCCAGGAATCTCTGGTAGAGGCTGCGGATGGCGCGATAAATGTTTGAACAGTTGTTCTTGAGTTGTAAAGACGGTCGCGTCGTCGGCATAAACGGTATGTCCCTTTTGCGCGCAAAACAAGCAACCGAACTGCATTGTGAACGCCGAACTTGAAATCAAGTGCGATTTATAGAGGAAACGGAGACGGTATAAAACTCCGGCTTTGCAAAAATTACCACTGGCTATGAAGTGTGTCAGTCAATCAAGAGGTACGCTTCGTTCAGGGAGTTTACTTACGGTCCTGGGCATCGTCTAGTTCTACCTCCAACAGGTTTTGTGAGAATTCGCACTCGGTACATCGGGCAGTACTCCGCCTCGTCCCCTGCCCATAAGTGTTAGTATAGGTCATACATCACAGTTAACTTTTCTTTCTTTGATATCAAATATGTAAAAAGTGGAGAAAAGTGGCCATGAGGCGCTTACATATTCCAACACAGCTCTAGTAGCACTCTTGCGCCCCTTAACTCGATAGGTCTGCGCGCCCGGACACAAGCCTTTCTGTATGTACAGGCTACTGTCCAATCCGATTTGGTAGCCAGAAGATGAATTCTCCTGCGCCACGAACAGTTCCTCGGCCGGTATTAAACCATCTTCATACACAGGCGGCGCACTTGGCAATGGTGGTGGTAACTCAGCTTCACCAGATTCGTAAGGTTCAAGCGGGCCCGATACAGTGGGTTTCGCAAGCGATGTTGTTCTCTGGTCGCTCGTGGGAACATAGATGGATGACCTAGGTCCTGATGCGTAACTCCCCGTGCTAGTATACCAGGATATTCTACTATGTGAGGTTCCTGGGCTGTAAGGATTAGGTTGCATCGGCACTTCTTGGCCGTGTAAGGCGAGACTATCAAGATTGTTGAAGATCATAGGCTGTCCTACATAGTAATCGTCTTCAGGGATTGAATTATTGCGAGGCCATTCTTTCGCAGCCGTCGTCTGTTCGCTGACCCACGCCGTTATCCGCGAATTCGGGGGTACGGCACTGGAGGGTCCGGATACGAGGCTAATACAATCGCGCTCTGCTCCTAAGATGTCGGGACTGGAGGGTCTTCTAGCAGGTGTATTGGCACCGCTGATACCGCCATGCTCGCTGTACCTGCTGGGTGTATTAGACCCAGTGTTGCTACGACCTTTAGTATTCGGACCCTGAGGTGATAATGGCTGTATCCACGAAGGAACGGGTGACGTCGATGCCGTGCTCTCATCGATTTGCAGCCTTCTGATAGTTTCCATAAGAGTTAGAGCGAATGACTTGGATGCCGCTTGGACCTCTGAAAATCTGGCCGCGTCGAAGGAATCGACCTGGACGAAATCGTCCAAATCATAAAGGAGATCTTCCAGTCGCCTCTGACTATCGAGGATTCGATCTACAACTTCCGTGTCAGCTGCTTCCATACATGTGACTTATCTCTAACCAACAACTCGTGTAAGAGTTTGGCCATAGTAGTGGGTATTCACCATTCTGTCTCATGGTCTCCGTAAACGCGTCACCATACTTTTCGACGCGTTCCTTCCATAGTGGTAATAGTCTCTGCAGGGCTCGCTCCCCTTCCCTGGAAAGCGAGCGCGCCGCTTTCAGCATGTCCGTGACATCCTGTTTGTTAGACGAATCGGCATCATCCTCGTCTCCGCCACCGCCACCGCCTCCCGCCGCCTCGGCATTGGTAACGGCTTCCTTGGCCCGCTCTACCACCTCCCGAAAGGGCTGGATGACGAGCTCCTCGACATCGATGGCCATCACCGAATGTCGAGACGAACCGGCGCGGGCTTCAACATTGGTCAGATAAGTGCGGTGTAAATGTTGGAGAATGATCTGCGTTTCGGTCTATCGGTAGATGGTAGAGTAAGCTACACAGCTTACACTAAACCGGACTAGGCCCTTACAGCCACGTGCATATAACAAACAGCTCCTTAGAACCGGGGTATCGTTGAAAATATCAGGACATATGCCGCGCGTTGGTGTGTTGTATAAAGTCGAAATAGATTAAATTAATTTCGATTCCGATACCGTGGCACCCTCATGTGAGCCGCTCACCTTCCCTTTTCTATTATATTCTTTTCTTTCTCCTCCCCCCAAATTCGTCGTGTCGATCCTGGGTTTAGCCATTCAGGCGGTCATCAGCCTGCGGCAGGCTAGACGTGGGGGACCCTGAATCCGGCATCCTGGTTCGCCCAGCTTTTGCCTAGCCTTTAGATATAAAGCGACATGTTATATCGGAGTGAGCGAATCACGGCGTCTCCAGATTCCTTCTTGATAGGATTTTTCGACGTCCACCTCCCATGATAATCTATTACCGCATGCAATTAACTTCAAAGCCGCAGCAGTCTACCGAAACCACAGACTTGGAATTAGGCTCTGACCGCCGACTTCCGAAACTTGGGGGCCTTTCCGATGGTCTAGGTAGAATTCGATTGGTCCTAATCGATTGTGTCGGCATGGTTTGGAGAAACATTTTATCCCTCAAGCAACCTTCAGCTACCATGAGCAGAATAGAGAGATTGTAAGAGGAAAGCGGATGGAAAGAAGAAGGAAAAGAAGAAAAAGACGCATCGTGGTTCCGACTTCGTATTTTCCTGTTTTTGTCCCATTTCAATTACATAATCTTGACACCACTTACAAGTTGCGACTTCCAATGATCTTTAGCTTTCATAGCGAATCCTAGACTTAATCCTTCCTCTTCCTCCTCTTTTACTTCACCGCTTAAATATTGCGTATTATATTACTGGAATCAATATGCAACAGAACTGCAGCTGTCGGATGCATGTTTCTGGATGTCGGTGTCATCAATCTTGAACCTACTAAGATCGCCAAGGCCGTCCCAATGAGCCGCACATGTGATGCTTGAAGCGCCCAAAGATAGAAGGATGCAGTCAATCACCTTCAAAAAAGATAAGAAGTTCGAGTTAGGCATTAGGGACTAATGAAAGTACGAAAAGCCACTCAGTTTAAGACATAGATTGAAGACGACCGTAGCCACAGGTTGTATTGCCATTTCTTTACTCTCTATTCGGCCCTGTTTTCTCGATCAGCCGCCACAGCACTAGAACTGCGCCGAAGACCCTCCAGCTACTTCTAAATTATGATCTCCCACGCTATTGGGCTTACTCTTGGTCATCTTATCAATTCGTCTAACTAAGCCTTGTAAATCGACTTAATAGTTACCTTAATAGTTTCTCATTTAAAGTAACAGAATGTTGGTGGGTCACTGCTAATTCTCAATGATTTGGGAAGGAAGGCTGAACACTTAGGTATGAACGCGGTCATAATATTGTCACATCATATTTACCTACCTTACTGCCTCGTAGTCTACTGCGGAACTAACACGTTAATAATATCAGTGACATCGTCTAGTTCGTGGAGGAGTTACTAAAAAATACCAGCAAGATGACTGTTCACCCATCCCATAAATGAGAGGCAGGAGGAAGAAACTATCTCTAAATGAGGCAATGGCACAACACAGGTTTCTCATTAGCGCCGGCATCAGATCATATTGCTTCGGCGGAGTCAATTATTCTAAGGTTATAAGATTCTCAATAAAATAATTCATTTCGCCTTCTTGTTGAGATGTTTGTGACATAGTCCAGCTTAAAGAGATCTAAGAAATCTATATAGCAATCTCTCTACTTGCTAATTTTTAGAAGGACGAAGAGAATAAAGTGTACATTATTTCGTCTAAAATTTGTTTGAGCCGATTTTTTTGGTTTGCACTGGAAAAATTCAGCTCATAGATAGGTACCTACCTACGCCCTACCTGCTCAAAAGAAACTCCGACTCGTTGGTCAATATGCCGGAAAGCGCCGAGACCAAGGAGAAAAAGAGGCGTCAAGAGGAAGCTCGTAAACACGAATTGGAGCATAGGAAAGGGAAAGGGCACAAAGGCGGATATAGCACTAACAGTGGAAACTCGACGGATACCCAGACAGGCGGTGGTTCTAGGGTTTCTTAGGATTGGTAATTGATGTCCATCCGCCTGCACATGTAACCGATGGAGATGGAAGTTGAGATGTATTGAGCGACTCGTTGACTAGGTACCTATTGGGCCTCATGGTGTTAGAGTTTGAAGCTCAAGGCACTGAAGACACCCTTCGTCATCCCATACCTATCGCTCGATACACACTATCGTGTTTCGACACCTACATAGGTAGTAAACTATAGAATTGATTTATATTAGGCCGCGACGGCCTATAGAGAACGTCGAAAGCGAGACTTCCATATATAGCCTACCTTCGTATCGTCACGTTGCATAGTTGAACGGATATCGCACGTTTACGAAACAACCCCTAGAAATACCTTACGGCGTCTACATTGCGTACCATGGATATCAAGAGACGACAGACGTAATGACCTGTATTAGGTGGTCTAACCCATAACGCTCGAAAAGAACGTCCAGCGGAATCTGCTTACATATTAACACTCTTCTAGTGAGTGAAGCAAAGACAAGCCCTTGAGTCGATGCTGGTATCTATAACATATCATGTCACGTAAAATACAATTCGAGAATTTTTCATCAACCAAAAAAACAAGACCGAATAAGCCCTAGTAATTGCACCGATTTACCGCCTTCCCTTCTTCCTGGTGCTGCAAACAGTCTGATATACGTGTTAGTATCTCCCAAGTGAGGGATAGTTTGAGAGAAGCAGCACTTACTGAACGCCGCTGTGCGAAATCATCATAAAACCCATTCCATAACTCCCTGGCCGAACAGTCCTCCTGACCATTCTTCATTTCACACTTAGGTTGCTTGTCTTGCCGCATCGCGTCAGACATTCGAATCCACGGCTTCGGTACGGGCCAGTCCGAGAAGTGTAGGAACTTGGCTTCGTTATAGATAGCAACGGGATCCCACTCTTCCCGATCGGTGCCAAGATAATTCTGGTGGTTGTCGGCACGGAACTCGCCCGTCAATAAGTCATAGGGACGATGCGGGAGAATCATAGCGCTATCCGCGTATAGCTGATTCACAATCTCCATATCATAGTCGTTGCGGCCAGCAGACTCCATCTTCTTCATAATTCTATCGAACTCGACCTCGCTCGGTTGAACAAGCATCAGCTGGGACGACAAGATCTTGTTCTCCGGGAATAGCCAGTAGGCACGGGGCATGGCAACGGGACACGGTGGTATGAGGAACAACTCGTCCATGATCTGAAGGATAGTCGCATCCGAATCGACGTTCAAAACACGGTCATATTGAGTTTGGTTGAAGGCGAGGAGCTTAGTGAACGATTCGGCCCACGTAGCTTGAAGCAAATGTTAGATACTGGCAAGATCGTAGGTGCCGGTTGCGGGAACTTACAATCGCCACCGGCCCGTCGCTGAACAGACACCGGTACCAACTTAACCTTATACTCGTCCCGGGCCTTGACAAGTAACCTAGCCTCTTCCGATGTTGGGTTTGTCTCGGTAGGGTTCATCATAGTCTCAGGATACATCATGACGCGATCGGCTTTGCTACCCAGGCGGAACAGAGTCTCGAATATCATGACGGAGTTGCATAGGTATGCAGCGTTAGTGACATACTGGGTGTATGCATATCGCGACCAGTCGACCTGTGCACCCTCAACCGATGGTACGACCGCGGGAGGGCAGTCCGAATTGGAACCGGGTAACGCAGCAGCACTCCCCCCTCGTATACTCTCAATAGAAGGTAGGCGATCGTAGTTTCGGAAAGCGAGGAAGAACAGGCCGAAGGCAGCAAGGGAAATCGCGGCATAGCGCACTCGTTTCGACATTAGGATCTGGCCGACGCTCGGCTTAAGGTGGGAGGAGTCGGTCGCAGAACTCGTCGCTGCGTTCTGATCGCCATTTTGAACAGGACTATATCCGGACAGAGATCCCCAAGTAGATGACCACGATGATCCCCAAAGCGGTGCCATATTGATTGATTGTTTTTTTGTTTGTTCGAAGGCTGGCGATCGACGAAGGAAGTTGAACCGCTAAGGATTCGCCGAAACAAGGGATTAATACCAGCTAAACGCTAAATGATAAAACGGCACGCATCAGGAAAAGAAGGTATTCAGGAAGGAATGGTACAGAGTGAGGAAATATTCGCTAAGTTGACGTTAAAACGCATGGATCTGCTTCACTTACACCAGTACCGTACCGTGGCGTAGTGAAGATGAAGGGAGGAAAGATTGTGGTTGATGTTTCCGAACAGGCTGAATCGCCTACCGGTATTGAGCAGTAGCGAAGTGCGTAATACCTACACGTGGTTTACATTGATGTAGGCATGTACTACGCTGGCTGCTCTTACCTGCATAGATGTACCTATGGAGTAAGTCCTACCATGACGACCAATCGTCTGCTAGGTGGGGCATCCATCTATGTACATAACCTCTCCATCTCCATACAAATTACGTACGCATCTAAGGAAATTGATCGACCGGTACTTCCTATAGGAACCTTAACAGTCAAGATTTGTAAATCTTACTGTTTCTTCCCTTGTATCTGCCTAATTATCTTGGTCACGATATCGTTTCTCGAAGAAACAATTCAAACCAACCATCATTCATTCATTTCTCTGATTAGACTTTACTTATTTCGCAATGCATTGGAACTATCAGGTTTTTATGTAGCACATGTCTTCCGCCCCTTGGGGGCCATAATGGAGTACATATTAATTCTTTGCCTTTTTTATGGGTGCGCCACATTCTCATCGTTTACCCTACCAATCTCATGAGCCGACCGTGCGCGATGAAGATGATTGGGTTATCAATTCGACACAGCCCTTTTCTCAAGACTTCGATTGCAGTAAATTTTCTATGCATAAAGTTTCATCTGCCGAGAGGATTCGCCCACGAGGCTAGTACTAGGAATTCAGTGCGAGCAACAATACGCGGCCGGCGGCTCCAGTCTGTATAGTCCGGCAACAGCGATGGCTCTCTTTGAAACTTAAGAGGTCTCATCAGAACTATCTTTTCAAGCTTCTATCTAGTCTTTGACCGTGCCCTTCAACAACTGGGATTGTGACCAGGTAACAGCGATCATTTCATACAGTATGTAGTTTATGCGACGCATTTTACACTACGGTATCAATGTTGTACAATCGACTCCATAACCATCAAAGATGCGACGATGCCACCCCTACCAAGCCCTATTGGGCTGCACGGTGGATGTGGTGGATATTTTTATCCCCGGAATGGACAAAGTCCCTGAGATCCATGCGCTCAGTCTACGGTAGTGTACCTGTGTACTAGCAGCTATCTAATAAAACAAGGGACCTCGACCCATTTGAACCCTTTCATTCCTAGCAGGCCGGCTGACGTCCGGTGAATATAAGTTTCACTTATCTACCTAGGTTGGTGCGTGGGATTAGACAGAGCTAAACATGGTACAGATAACAATGGTCTCACGGTATTGGGCTCATCTCTCGTCCAACCTCGAGTCTCGAGTCTTAAATTCTCATCTTAGATGAGAAAACCCTAAGGGGATCTCCTGACGCGATGCTTAAATTTGGGGATCGCTCATGGCCTGGGAGGGGGGGGCGGCCAGCTTGTCTGTGTCGAGCAGGTCGAACAACCTAGACTTTGATCGGCGGAAAGCTGATGGAGGTCTTCACCAAATCTGGGTAAGGTTATCCAGCATTCGGATCCTTCCAAATCATAGTATGGTAAATATAGTGGGACATGGTCTTGACGGGTCTCACGATCCACAGCCTCATCTCCTACTCGCCTTGGTCTGGGTGAGCTTGGCGGGCGGCTTTCCATAAGCGCTCAGTGATCCTACCTACACTTACCGACTATACATGATACAATGAAGGTAATGTACTGTACTTGTATCGCGCAAGGCGGATTTCATCCCTAGTACAGTCGGTCATCGACCGGCATGGTGGTTCTATCTCTTCTCTACTCATATTCCTTCTCTGACGTCGATCAAGTCTTTTCCTCTTTACTTTCTTGATCGCCGACGTCAAGTGCTGTCTTGCTCCAAGCCTCAAACCTGTGCGTTGCTCGCATTGCACCTCGGTGTGCTTGCAATCATGGCTTTCGCTTCTCTCTCTTTACCTGCTTCCCTTCTTTGCTATCTGGCGATACTCAGACCTGTCCTGGCGGCTACAGCGCCCGTCGCGGCGACATGGTCAGCCGATACATTTGGACCAGATGGTCCGTGGCCGGCAATTGAAGTGACACTGAGCGAAAAACAGAAGATTGCGATGTACCCAGGGCGGGAATACCAATCCTTCCTCCTCACCAGCGACTATTGTAATCAGAACAGATCACTTTGCTATGCTAATCAAGCCGGACTTTACAATGAAGCTGAATCTCAGGTTGACAATACCGGGTCCACAGGTGAAATTCAGTATCAGTCAGGTCCAGATTATATGTTGGGCTTGGATGTAAAAGGCGAAAAGACGACTTCGTGGGTCGACACAGTGAGCCTTGGTGGCCAAACGATAGAATCTGTTTCTTTAGCCTTGCTGAACGGATCGTATATGGCATATCCGAATGGCGAATGGTATCCTCTGAGTGTGGGATGTTTAGGCGTAGGAGCACCGGACACAGTCAATCAGTCCTTTTCGAGAAATATTGGTCCTTTGATCAACGCAAGTCTCATCCCTGGGTATCTATGGGAGCACAAAACAATAGCATCCAACTCTTTCAGCATGCATATCGGCTCGGCGAACCCTCGAATGCCAGGATCATTTTACTTTGGCGGCTACGATCAGAACCGGATAGTAGGTGATATCCTCACCTATCAAGACGACTATACAAAAGAGATCACCTTGAGGGATATCGGTATCAAAGTGATTGACGGCTCTTCGCCATGGGAATTTGAGTCTTTGCGTGGTTTTCTGGCGTCAGGCAACTCATCCATCACATCCGGAGGCATTCAAGCTTCTATCGATGGTTGCTCTCCTTACCTATCGCTTCCAAGGTCGACATGCGACGCCCTCGCGAATAATCTACCTGTGACGTACAACGAAGGACTGGGCCTATATTACTGGAATACTAATGACCCGAAATACACCCAAATCGTCAACTCAGCCTCCGCCTTAGAATTTGTTTTTGCCGCTGGCTCGAACACCCAAAATGTTTCTATCTTGGTTCCGTTCCGACACTTGAATCTCACGCTGACAGCACCATTGGTCGACAGCCCAACGCAGTATTTTCCCTGTTATACCGGGCCTTTCAGACAGTACACACTTGGGCGTGCTTTTTTGCAGGATGCATTTGTTGGTGCAAATTGGGGCACCAAGTCATGGTGGCTCGCACAGGCGCCTGGCCCTAATATCCCATCTCCGTCCGTGGTTGAGCTTGCAGATGGGGATTCGACGATCAGGTCTAGCTCAAACGACTGGAAAGAATCATGGTCCGGATCTTGGACTGCTCTCACGCCGGACCAGGTGGACAGCTCAGCAACCGTGAGCGTTCCCAGCGCTCCCAGCGAGACACTCTCCCAATCTACGCCCAACTCATCCTCCAGTCTCTCAACAGGGGCCCAAGCTGGAATTGGAGTAGGAGTTGGCATAGCAGGCTTAGCAATCATTGGTGCTATTGTTTTCTTTTTCCTACGTCGTCGCAAAGCAGACCCCTCTGACGGGGCGGCGTCTAATACGGCGTATACCGCTCAGACCGCTCATAATTCTCCAGAGCATGGATTTTACGCTCCTGTGAAAAACCCTAGCTCTCCAGGAATGACGGAGTCGACTACTACGGCATCGGTACAGCCACCCAACGCAATGATGTACAACCCAACATATCAACCGTATTCGCAGGAATACCCGCAGCCATACCCACAGCAAGGTCCCCAGCAGTATATGCAACAACCGTATGGCCACCCATATAGCACCGAACTGCCTGCTGTCGGCAACACACCGACAGAACTACCTGGATCTACAATATATGATCCGCACATGCTCGACGGCACTCAAGTCTACAATCGCACATCTATACAGCAAGGTTCCACATTACCGCATTCGCCAAATTCACTGAATCACAGTACAAGTCAGTCAGAAGTACCCGGTCAGCATGGGCAAATATGACACTGATCTGGTGAGAGTGGGCGTTTAAGGGAAGATTGGAATTAGATTTGGGCATCAAAATTATCATTTGCACTCCTAAATGTTGGTGTTACATTATTCTGGATATCTAGGACTTTATTTTTCATTATGGAGTTGCATACGATCTGCGCATTAGAATATGCATGTCAGATTTTGGAATAGGAGGTCAGAGACCACTTGATACCACCCGGTTGGACAAGTTGGGATCCTCATATGACGGGTTATTGCCGTAATTGCTATTGCCCCGAGACAGCTCAGATACCACTTAGGCAGGCATATAAATTTTATTATTTACTATTTTTGTCCATGACCTTAGTCACCCACGGCTCTGCCATCGGGGCCCTCTAAGCTGCCGGGGATCATCCTTAATTTGTCAAGAATGGTTTACCTAGTTGCAGCTAGATAGTAATGCTGCAGATTGCCGATGTTATACAACAGAGGGGAAGCCATCATTTGAGAAGGGGCGGTCAAATGTAGAATGATTTTTGGTAGTACGGTGTTACTAAGAGGGGATCTCATATCTGGACCTCGCCTCGCACAGATCTTGAACAAGACATTTGCCAGCCTCCGTCCCATCACACATGGGACTGCCCCTGCCGGTTTCGGTATATTGCTAATACACCGTATGGACCCGGATAGAAGTTGGTCACGTTATCGCGGTTAAGAAAGCGAGGCGAAGGAGACCTTCAGCCGCGGAATCGGTATCTCTTCCATGGAAATGATTTAGGTTCTGAAATAAGCGCGCGGTGTCTACACAGGCACGGGACAAGCTGCTGGATAGGGCCGTTTAGTGGGTGCATTCGGGGCTGGTTTCTTGCTATGGATATCCGCTGTGGAGTTGGCGCGGCCGCTGTACCATTGGGCTGGATGGGCGTTACATAACCGAGTACGGCACTGGGGAATGGAAGTATGTATGTACAGTACAAAGTCGCGCGATGCTTCTTTTTCTTGTCATCTATTCCCCGTTCGGATTGATGATATTATCAATCGATTTTTTAACGACCAGGTTTTGTACCAGCCATGATCCCTTTTCTTATGCATGTGACGGAGTTAAGTAGGCAGTTAAGTCCAGGAGCCGATCCTCATATCAACATCGAGCCACGACCAGTTGTCGAATTTGTTCATGATCTCTACCCCAATGCATGGGAATAACCTTATTCTGCATAGAGTCTTGCCGCCTGTACGATAACGGCGCAGTCTTGTGGCTTACAAAGCGCAGGGGTATATCACGATCGCCTTGGCACAGACAAGGCAGAAATGACAAAGCCAAGCGGCATGGGTCCGTCTCGCTACGGCATCTCGTTGCCTGATGCTACGTCGAACCTGCACCGCAATCAAATATTCCTAATCGGGCAGGCATCGTGCATTATTCAGGGGTTGGAGCTGAAAACGATCTATCCAATAGGAAGCGAGCTCATCTTGGCGACGACCACCTCCCTCTTTGAAGGTCGCAGATATTAAATATAATTAGTGGATATCTTCAACATCATGAGAGGGCACGTATGTGGTAACTGGGCCGAGTTCTCGGCCGGTCCGTTTTTCTTGGATAGGTACTTATGGAAGCGACGAGAAGGCCGACCGCCAAATCATACCTTTATGGGATGGATGTGCCAACTTCATCCGATCGCCCCGTCGCATCATCGGCCGCCGCGTAGGTTGGTTTATAAGGGCTGGTGTTCGGCTGACGCCATCCAGTGGGTTGTGTGACATGCAAGACTCTCGCGTTACAGGAATTTCAACAGTGCCAGCATGTCTGGGCGGGGTTATCGTCCGAGATCACTGGCTGGTCATGTTACCGTTGGTCACCTAAAACTTGAGTTATGGGATCTCAATGCTGGATCGAGGGTATGATGCCTTGATACTTAGGAGATACCTCAAGAATCCGATCGAATTCATAAAAGTACGGGCGTCTTGACTACGACATGTATGGGCGCTACAGGGCAATTACGAACCCCACGGACGAAACGCCAATTCAGTGTAGTCCAACTCACGGGTAGGCACCTAACTTAGGGGCCGTCGGGCTTCGGCTGAGTGCATGTCGCAGCCTTGAAGGTTGTCGATTGAAACATAGGTATGGTGCGCAATGATTATCGCCTCGGGTCAGCGAATGCCACAATATCCATCGTCCAAGAAACCATCACGAATCCGATTTTATTACTAAACGTCGTTCCTTGAAATCGACACATGCTCGAGTTAGGGTAGCTCTAGTAATGAGAGAAACTAGATTTGTCGAAGAGAGTATCTAGGTAGTGAACCATTGGATAGGTAGTTGCGGGTTTGCGTATCCATTCATCTGGTAGACGCTCTGGGATCGTGCTACTCTATCTCTACAACTTCCATGATCGTTCATATAGAGTCCAAAACAAGCACATATACAACTGACGGCTACGCCTCCTTTTAGCATACCATAGGTATCCAATATCCATATCACCCCAAGAGGACATCGAGCCCGATCGGCAGCTGAATCTCAACAGCCCCAATTAGCATACGTCTCCCAACTTCCGACTCACAAAATATGTGAATGCCTACAACTACATTTCCTTGAGTAGCATATTGTTCAGCAAACATTAAGAGGGCGATCAGGAGCTCGTACCACTGGCCCTAAAAGCAAGTTAAATGCCACCTCTCCATGACGCCCATGATGTTCCCGCCACAGCCACACATAGATGTTTACGGAGGCCACACGGCATCTCGCATATATTATTAAGTACGGTCATTTAGAAAGGTCTCATAATCAGATTAAGGGCCACGTAAGAGGTAGCGCATACAATAGGACAAATTTGGGTCGAACATATTATCGATGGGTTGATTTCAATCATCCTGCGCTTCGACACTTACGTCAAAGCCATGCACAATGCCATTCTCCTCATCGATGCCTTTACAGCCACGTCATCTACGACTATTGCTTACGACGGGGCCGCCATCGCCACATTGCCGCTTGTAAAGAGACCACGATTATTGTCTAAAATGCCACATCTACTATCTCAGACGCCAGCGGCGGCTCCAACTCATAGTCGTTAAGCACTGCTTCCTCATCCTCATCGGGCCCGGAATCTACTTGAGGTGTGGGATCCGACTTTCTCGACCAGTGCGAGTCTAATTGAATTCAGCAACATAGTTGCCTGTGTCACCAACTCAAGCACCACGGATTTGGGGGTGGCAAACTCCGACATCACGAAACCCTCAGAGACTGATTTCGAAACCACAGCGGAAGGTAGGTACCTAATCCACCTTGGTAACTTGGAGTGGAAATCGAGCGACTCGAGCGGCTCTGGAGGGTTAGAAGGCGCCATTGTAGGAATTACAGCAGCGCCTACGGTTGGTGTGGCTGCTTGTGGCTGCCGTCATGATTTAGCGAGCATGGGATTAGTAAAGAAGGATAAGATAGTTCACGTTTAGTGTGAATCTATCTCTTGCTAGACGTCTTCCTCAACCTAATTCATCGAAAAACAGAACACATAGCACTACCGCATTACATGTGATATATGCCTCGAATACGAAAATTTTAACTAGAGTCTACTCTGCATCTTCTAGTCCAGTGTCTAGAAAGACTTGTATGGAGCTAACGGTGAGTACAGAGGTCGCATTAATGTAGTACAGCAACAACTTAGAGGAGGGGTGCATATCGCTTAATTCTGGCAGCGATTAGTACTCACTTAGCTATACTGTACGTGATCTATCATGATTCAGTAGTAGATAGATATTATTTTCAGTCTTATGTGTCTCTCCTAGGTAGTCGTATAGTTGACCAAAGTGGTGATGCTCGTATTCCACAAGTGCCTTATCGTAAGTCAGGACTCTACTACCAATCGATTAATCCGGTCCGTCAGTAGAGCTGCTGATCAATGATGTCTTCGCGGAACCGCATACGCATTGGATTCACCTTGCTTGACATCACGTGGATAGCAGACATTCTCGTCACCGAGCTCATTGTAGGCCACTTTATACGAATTCTTGGATATCCCGATTTAGGGGTTTTGTCGCCCAGCTACTTTCATAAACAGTCTATTTGACACACTTAGCCTTAATATCGTGAGGAACCTCCACGCTTCCTTAATGCCGCTCTGGGTTCTACGAGTGCTTAATATTTGGCCGTGGAATAAGGTCAGACAGATCATGATTATATCGGTGAACCACTTTGGCGTCGTCATAGCTATTCTGCGCGGCTACTTGGTTGCGAAGGCTGAGGAAAACGGCGCTGGGAAAGCTTATAGATGGAACCTCCGGGTACATCGAGTCAGCTTCATCCATTCCAATGGTAACAAAGGGCTCACCCCTCTTCGCCGCCTATACCTTAAAGCATAACAACAGATGCGGACGTTCATGGTACGGGAGCGCGTAAGATTTACGGGTCGTCGAGTAACACGGAAAGAGCGCGATGCTGAGCTCTGTTCATCGTGTTGCAACGATCAATGTATAGAATCGGAAGCCGACAAAGACGCCAGCACCTATACAAGCACCTAGGATAGAACTTAGTAACATATATGTAGAAGGGTTTATTCAAACTCAAGGCCGAGATAGAGGAATGCCGGTCCATGAGGCCTAGAATAAGTTCAGCTGATTCCACTTGTTATAGTGTCCTGGTGGATTACGTAACCTCTACATATCATAAATACACGAAGGAAACGATGGAGGCTGAGAACAACTATTTTAAAAGTGTTAGATTTCACAAGCCGGCAGAATTCTCGTGGCTACCGTACGTATAATCAAAGAGATTCACGATCAATGAGAGAGGTGTTGCTAATAATTTACAAGGAGATTGTGTTTATGTACGTAGGTAGGCACGTATTATCAGCCATGCATTTCAAAACTTGCTTAAGCCTAAGCCATCGTGTATATACCTCATATACAATATACATTAAACCTTTCTCAAAGACCTAACAGCCTGAGCCGGTCTAAACTTCCAAGTCATGTACATATTTTAGAATCTGAACCCCTTAACACTCGTGTATCCCGAGATCCGTCCGTCGTCTACATAAATTTGGTGATAGTAGTAGTGAGGGCCCGAACAGGCCGGAGATTTTTATGTGCCGGCGGGTGTCTGGCAGAGAACGTCCTGTCCGAGGATAGGAAGGACGCAGCACCGGGCTCGCTGGCCGATAGCCGCACATATATTGGTGAAGTCGGTCGCGTTTGTGGGGACAGACGGGGGGTTGGCACAGTCCAGGTCGGCGACACCCAAGACGTCAGTCGCGCAGCACTGAGAGGTGCCGTAGAGACCGGTACAGGGAGTGTAGGTTTGACGCTGCTCAACGGTAGGCGCGGCGAGAGCAACGCCGGCGAAGATGGTGGCGATGGTAGCAGTGAAGAACTTCATTTTGTCTGATTAAATTGGTGGTTTTGGTGCCGCGTTGAGCTTGAACGAGAGGATATGAACGAAGGTATTTGAATAGCGAGAGTACTGCTAGGTCTTCGAGAAGGCTTTGTATGCTTGTGTCTTTGTTCGGCGGTTATCATGATAGAAATCGGGACCGGAATGGCCGGGAAGATGTGCGACTTTATACACATCCTCGGGCATCTCTAGTCTAGCTCTTTTAATTCTCCCTGGCCTGCTCATCTAGGGCCTCGTCAGTGGCTGCCCCAGAGAGGCGCGATGACGAACTAGGCTGGGGTTCATCTCCGCGAGTTTCTGCTTAGTGGTTTCGCGATGGCCCTGTCAGAGCTCAGAACATGCCAGACCTGCTAGGTTCAAGGATCTCCGTTGCCATTGGCATAAAGAGATTTGACAAACATCGTAGATCTTAAGAGTACGCTGATATAATCTTACGTTACGAAACGAGATGATATCTTGATGATCATCGTGACATGGTTGAAGTAACTTCTGGATGTGACATCAAACAAAGACTCCAAGCCTAACTGGGCGACGAATGAGAACAAATCCCAGTGCTCTACCGTATGCGGAAGTCAAGGCCGATATCTAATTCCCTCGGTATGAGTTTGACTCGTTCGACCGCTGAGGGGCTCATTTGCCACAACTTCTTTCATCCAACAGGAAACCCTTCGCCGTATGTGACACAAACCACAGCCCTATGCCTGTTGCAACTTTTAGGAGAGTCCTACCCTGACGGAAATAGTAATAGGGTACCACATAAAACGACGTGTAAGAGGCAACACGGACGGTCGGAGACACACCGTCGCCCGGCGGAGTATCCATCGATAACCTCATCGAGATATGGAGACGAATAGCATACCGTCAAATGTTCCGACTATGAGCAGGGTTTCTACCTATATGACGGGTCTTGGACTCCGCAAAGCAGGTACCAGAATACAACTATAATGCTGCAAGGGACGGTAAAGGGGTGGCACACTAGCTGCCAAAGCTTGAGAACTTCTTGCTATATTGCGGCATCATGAGGTAGCATCGTGTGGCGTTCTGCTGTAATGAACGCCACAGCCCTGGAAGTGAATGTTACCTCCGTGTGTTAAGGTGCATGATAGCCTCGAGAGCCGCTCACTGCTATTTGAGAAGCTCTGAGGAGATCTTCGACGCTAGACTCTCGTGTTGAAAAATAGAAACAGGATGAGATGGGTTTCGAGTACCTCCTCTGGCTATTGTTGGTTTCTCGTCTATCACAACGCGTCTTCTAGACCAATCGGCCAAAGCCATCGAGATCTAATGGCCGTTCGTAGCTTGACTCAATAGAATAGCTGTGAAGTGTTCGCATGAAACATAATTAAACCAGTTCACAGTTGGAACATGACTAGAGATTTCAGGGGCAGAAGGAATAACGTCAAATGGAAAGGCGAAGCGTGGCCGCGTAGACTAGGAATAATAAACTCAAAAACAAGGAAAATTCCAAGAAAGATCGTCAGCGGCACTTCCATATCGAGTGAGGAACCTGGAGGACTGTATTAATGCGCCATTGGTTATATCGTCAAGTGGGTGGCGATAACTTTCAAGGCTCTTAGGAAAGCTACAACTGGACAGATCTAGCAAATATTAAAGCGAGTAATGTTTGCTATTTTATCATCATCACGGCATTGGAAGCTCAAGATAGGTTCTATTGATAGATGTTGAAGATGATAACATTCAGCGGTCGTTGAAATATGTAGCCGACAACCGTCTTGGCAACTCCATCATCTATCCGGGGCATTTATACTACCGTACACTAGATCGCTGTAAGTGCCCCGCTAATACCCTTGTCTAGGGCTGGCTCCCCTGAATCTACCGTACCTCTGCTCGACAAGTTCTGGTAACTTTCGAGGTTACATTCAGATCCAAAGAATCTCTCACCCTTCTCATCTTGATCAGGAAATCATCCTAATAAGTAATCTCTTAGGTGTTCCAGATCTATGCCGATCTCTCCAAAGCAAAGCTAAGCCAAAGTGAATTGGTATTTTGAATAGATGCCGAGTCAAAGTTGAGTCCCAAGTACCTTACATGACACGTGGGAGAAATTCACATTTGGCGCTTCTTAGTCTGCTAATCTTTGTGTATGCGACGACATATAATCAATGACTTGCGAACTCACACGTCAGAGGGCTATAATGAACAATTAGCTTGTTATAAGAGGCGATATTGTGGGTAGAGAATATTGTATCTTGTTGGTCCAAATTTGTTCATGATGCCGGTGAACTATACAAATTGGGGAAACGCCCGGAACCACAACATTTCGTGTGACTTCATAGCCACATGCAGTGAACCCGTTGCAACATTTTCTTGTACCAGATAGACTACTGGACCGGGGACGGAAAACCAAACCCCCTAACTTGCCTCAACCAGCCAGCCAGTTAGTCCTCCGAGTTTGAAACTTTCAGACCACAAGGGTATGATGTAATTTAGGTTATGTAAATCTTGAATCATAAGTTAGTATTTCCTAAGAGTACCTTGAAGAGAATGAGGTCTAAGTTGCGAAATTGACAATGTTACCATCATTGGCAAGTATTGCAACATACCTACTTCGCCCGCACGCATGCTTCTATGGCGCACAGAGAGAAGACGCCAATTATTGGAACTTATTAAAATGGCTTTCATCCAAGTTACGTGACCCCGATGTACCTGTACCCAGCGTCTTTTACATGCTTTAGATTTTAGGCCCTACATGTAATCATAAGGAACTCTCGACTGTCGATCAGCGGATGTCAATGTCTCCCCATTTAGCTTTTAGGTGAGTTGACTCATTACTATTCACTATTTCGACGGTTCTATAAGACAGGTGTAATTAGAATTGTTTATTGAGAAAGTCTTCAATGTCGACCTGGAGC
Organism: Hypoxylon sp. CO27-5; assembly: GCA_002120305.1. Taxonomy (NCBI): domain Eukaryota; kingdom Fungi; phylum Ascomycota; class Sordariomycetes; order Xylariales; family Hypoxylaceae; genus Hypoxylon; species Hypoxylon sp. CO27-5. The sequence goes on along the minus strand of KZ112554.1, from coordinate 109,976 downwards.
TAAAAAGCCCGAGTCCAAGTCTACCTACGTCGTCGGACAATAACTGGGGGTGTTATCTCACGAGGCGAGCATGCTATTTGAAGAATTGCGGACCGGAATGTAGAGATACAGAGGACATGTCACTATGGCCTCGAATCAGGGCTAACACTCCCCAGCCAGAGCACAACATCAGGCCGAGAACGAGAAAATATAAGTAGACGGCAAATCCTCTCGATTCGGGAGACATGCCAAAATTATATTACAAGTTTCCTCTCGCCCGTCGAAGCATTTTCTATTCCACTGATGCCATTCGCTCCAACTAAGAAAATTATGCGTAGAAATTGACAGTCTGGAAAAGGATGTTAGCTCGGTATGACCTAATGAAGAATGCGTGGCTATTGAACTTACCTCCTTCTTCTTGGCTTGCACCTCGGCGATCGCATCTACGTAGTGCTCGTGGCTGATCTTGTTCTTGCCCATCCGCAGAGCGATCATACCAGCTTCGACACAGACTGCCTTCAGCATAGCACCACCGAACTCGTCCGTACTTCGAGCCAGCTCACCCCAGTTGATGCTGGAATCGACCTTCATCTTACGCGAGTGAATCTTAAGAATCTGAGCTCTAGCCTCCTCGTTCGGCAGAGGGAACTCTATCTTCCGGTCTAGACGACCTGATCGCAGTAGGGCAGGGTCGAGGACGTCAACACGATTCGTGGCGGCAAGAACCTTGATACGGTCGTCCGACGCGAAACCATCCAGCTGGTTCAACAACTCCAACATTGTTCGTTGGACTTCTCTGTCACCACTCTTTTCACTGTCAAAACGCTTGGTACCAACGGCATCAAGTTCGTCGATGAAGATGATGGCAGGGGCCTTCTCCTTGGCCAATGCGAAGCAATCTCGAACCAACTTGGCACCATCTCCTATGAACATCTGGACTAATTGCGGTCCTGCTAGTTTGAGGAACGTAGCATCGGTCTGGGCAGCGCAAGCTCGAGCTAAAAGAGTCTTGCCCGTTCCCGGAGGTCCATACATGAGTGCGCCTGGTGAAACATGGTAAGAAAAAGGGTACATAGGGACATGAGAACTTCATAGTAAACATACCTTTGGGGGCCTTAATGCCAATCTTCTTGAATCGTTCTGCCTCCTTCATCGGCCAAACGATCGCTTCAACGAGTTCTTCTATTTGCTTATCTAAGCCACCGACATCGCTATACTTCTCGGTAGGTTTCTCATCAACCTCCATGGCCTTGACACGGCTGTCATATTCGGCGGGTAAGGTATCGAGAATTAGGTAGGAATCCTTGTTTACTCCGATAAGGTCACCAGGCTTAAGCGTGTTCGGGTCGACAAGACCAATCAAAGGTAAGAAAATAGTCTGTCTAGTAGAAGTCTTGATAACTGCCGACTTTCCTACTCTTGTGGCGTCAAGGTCGATGTTGGCACCTTCTTCGGAAGATTCGGCGGTAGGGTCAAGGTCGAGCAGCTCAACGACGTTGCCGACGAGGTAGGGTAGTTGTCTATGATAGGGTTAGTCAGCTAGAGGTTATTAATGGTAAGATCTATGGCTAGCAAAGACGAACCGGTTGTTGGCAATCTTCTCATTGTTCTCCTTGATTCTCTCGCCCATAGTCGCCTTCTCGTGTGATAACCGTTGGAATTCGCTCTTCATAATTCTGGCATCGTTCTCAAGCAGGCGTTTTCGGGTCTTCAGATCTTCTGTGCTGAGACTCAATGTTTCTTCATCTAGAATCTCATCCTCTTCGGGCTCGGCATCCTTCATCTCGGCATCACCATCGCGGTTAACGTTGCTGTTGCCCTTCGCTCCATCATCGCCTCGTCCTTCATCCTTCTTATCCTTGCCATCATCGGATCCGCGGCGCTCAACGCCCTCCATATCTTGGATACTCGACATGGCAGATGAGTTTAACGGATGGATGTGGCGTTGTCGGAGAAACTTGACGAGATGCTAGAGATGTTGGACGAGGTTTAAAAAGAGGTATAATAGACTGCTTTGCGCAGGTGATCTCAATCAGGCGCACTTGTTGAGTGAATAATAAGACGAGGAGGATGGATTTGGGGTTGGATGGTGATGTGTGGAAAGTGATGAATGGAGCTTCCAAATTGATGTAAAGCTTTGGTAGCAAGCAGTACGGAAGTACCAGATAAGGCTAATGCTGCAGGCAAGGTACCCGTAGCAGCTTCCCCCAGGCAGGCGTGTCGCGTAATCAGCCTGATGCATCAAGCGAAGTCTTATCTTTATCGCTTACTTTGTAATTACATATCAATCAATTAATATCTCGCTCGGTCTGTTCGGAGTCCCACTTTTCTCCAATGCCTACCTTCCTGAACTTTCGTCATCATCTGCAGTTTGCAGTCCCCAATTTAACGATTTTGGATCACAACATCACCTCGCCATTAGATACTGTGAGGTCAGAGAGTTTGGAAATGATTTTCTGACTCTATTGGTTTAGTCTATAGACTAAGAGATATAAGCATAAACATTCCACCGTGGCAGGAATTCTTTGGTCTAGAAGACCGGCTCCGACGACGGATGCCGCCGATGCGTCGAGCACCTCTACGAGACCAGCTGCTCGCGAAATCATGACTGAACCCTCCGTTCAGCCCAACTTAACGCCGCAGTTTTGTTTTAATACTGTAGCTCTCAGAGGTCTGCCCTCCCTACGAATGTCTGTTGTTCAAGCGCTTGCGCTTATCCTTTGCTAGATTTTCTTCGAATATCTCGTGCTGCTATAGATGACTCGATAACGCAAAACCTCAATGCCCTTGTAACACCCGCTCAACGGGGATTTGATCCGACCTCGACCTCCGTCCGCATCCCGGGAGCTTCCAATCGATCTATTGACCCTCGAGCGTGTCGGGAATTTAAGGATAAAGTCTTATTCCCATCTTGGCAGGCAAGGTCCGATGTTTTAACTTACTGCGCCTATGTCGCCACCAGTCCGGATCCAGATGACCCCGAGCTTGCTCAGCGGGAAGCTGAAACGGAGAAAAACCGCGAGCGAGTGGTAGATGAGAGGTTAGATCCATACTCTGGGCGATATTTTCCTCGAGAACCACGCACGGAGATACTAGCAAATTTGCTAAGACAAGAACGTAGCGTTGAAAGCATTGTTCGTTCTCGAACCTGGGGCTTGGTTCTAGAGCGCTGCGGTGATGGCTTTCAAGACGCGGAAGAGGCATTGAACAATTGGAGAACAGGAAGGGAGCGTCGCAATACATGATTATATAGATATGTCGCCACAACGCTGAATGTGAGTCCATTCAGTACGTGTGTTGGCTGCAAATGTAACCTACCCTCACCACTGCCATGTAATAAATACAAAATTGTAAATAATGAAACCCTTATCTAGGTATCCTATATGTATATGTATGAGGTATATATTTGAATAATATATTGTGAAGGAGGAAGGGTCCTACATCCGTGGGTATACATAATATACTGGTCACGTATTAGATAAAATGCATCCTGAGAATACACCCGCTTAACTGCATACTCAGCTCGGGTGATTGTCGGCGTAGCGCAAGCTGTAAATTTTCATAACCAGCACACCCAAAACGACATCCCACTTCGTTGCTGCCGCCGCTAAACTATCGCAAAGCTCCAAGCTTCAATATTCCATTCACCTCCTACCCCAGATTGGGCACAGATTCCACGCCGGTGTTGATTGCAGGCTAGTGTAAGAAGTTTCAATTAAACAATTGAACTTCAAAATAGTATTACTATTCCAGGTCAGCACGAGTTATTACGTAACTCCACCAGCTATATTCTTGCCCAAGAACGAATTAGCTCACTGTGCCCAGTGAAGTCCCACGTACAAACAACATCCTACACTCTAGAACACCACCTTCGAGAACGCCGAAATCCTTTAGAACTATATCTCGACGGTTGGAGGAGCCGCCCATAAACGCCAATCATGCCTCAACCTCTCAGTTCGAAAGAGAACTCTCTCTTTCGACAAGTCATTCGCAACTATGAAGATAAACAGTACAAGAGGGGGCTGAAGGCGGCAGAGCAAATTCTCAAGAAAAATCCTAAGCATGGCGACACGATGGCCATGAAGGCTTTGATTATCAACCAACAAGGGAAGACAGAGGAAGCGTTTGCGCTAGGAAAGGAGGCCTTACAAGCCGATATGAAGTCGCACATATGTTGGCATGTCTACGGCTTGCTATACAGGCACCAAAAGAATTTTGAGGAGGCAATCAAGGCGTACAAATTTGCTCTGAGATTAGAACCCGAATCTCACCAGATTCAGAGAGATCTTGCCTTCCTCCAAATTCAGATGCGCGACTACCAAGGCTACATACAAAGTAGAACTGCTATGCTTCAGGCCAGGCCTCAGCTAAGGCAGAACTGGACAGCACTCGCAGTTGCGCACCACCTCGCTGGAAATCTTGCCCAAGCTGAAAAGGTACTGACTACATACGAAGATTCTTTGAAAGTACCTCCATCCAAGACCGATTATGAGAACTCGGAAGCTGTTATGTATAAAAACACCATAATTGCCGAGATGCAAGACTACCAGCGAGCTCTAGATCACCTGGAATCCATTGCTAAGACCAATCTTGATCGCCTAGCTGTCTTGGAGTATCGCGCAGAATATCTGTCGAAGCTGGACAGGAAGGAAGAGGCAGCCAACGCCTACCGTGCCCTCCTCGACCGTAATCCCGAGCACCCTGAGTACTATACTAAACTCGTTAACTCCTTAGATATTAGCGCCGATGATCATGCAGCCCGAAAGGCTGTTTATGACGAATATGCCGAAAAGAACCCTCGTTGCGACGCTGCTAGACGACTACCCCTAGACTTCCTTGTTGGTGAGTCACATAGAGTTCATCATCCGCTTTGACAAACAATTTCTCATATTATTTCTAGGCGATAGTTTCCGGGAGGCAGCCCAGAGCTACTTAGCTTTGATGCTAGATAAGGGGGTCCCTTCAACCTTCGCAAACCTCAAACATCTCTACACTGATCCTTTCAAGCGAGACACGCTTGGATCCTTGGCGCATGAGTATCTAGACTCGAAACGAGCATCTAGTGAGAATACGAATGGTGACGCACTAAAAGGGGAACCGGCTGCATTGTACTATCTCGCGCAACATTACAATTACCACTTAAGTCGTGATCTCTCGAAGGCCATGGAATACGTGAATAAAGGAATCGAGTTATTACCTGAAAATGTCGAATTTCACATGACCAAGGCTAGAATATGGAAGCACTATGGCAATAGCCAAAAGGCTTCAGAAACCATGGATCAAGCTCGCAAACTCGATCTGAAAGACAGATATATCAACACAAAGGCGGCGAAATACCAGCTACGGAACAACGAGAACGTAGCCGCTTTGAATACTATGGGCCTCTTCACTAGGAATGAAGCACCAGGTGGTCCTTTAAGCGACTTGCTTGACATGCAAAGTGTGTGGTACCTCACAGAAGATGGAGAAGCGTGGGTCCGCTCGGGGAACATAGGATTAGCCCTGAAGCGATTCCATGCTGTCTACAACATATTCGAGGTATGGCAGGAGGATCAATTCGACTTTCACAGCTTTTCATTACGAAAAGGGCAAATCCGCGCTTATGTAGACATGATCAGGTGGGAGGACCGCATCCGTGAGCATCCCTTCTACACGCGTGCCGCACTTGGAGCTATCGCGATTTATGTGAGCTTGTACGATAGCAGCAAGGCACCTAACGGCGTGGATGGATCTGCGGATACCAACGGGGATGAGGCTGCGGAAAGAAAGAAGGCTGCCAAGAAGGCCAAGAAGGAGGCGCAAAAAGCGGAGCGTGAAGCTGCAGAGAGGGCGGCTAAGCAAGACCCTAACAAGTCGAAGGGTGCTTCATCTGAGCCTGTTAAGAAGGATGATGACCCCAATGGATTGAAACTTGCTCAAACACCCGAACCCCTGACCGAAGCTACGAAGTTCCTCGCACCTATTCTTCAATTCAGCCCCAAGTATATTGATGGGCAAATTGCTGGCTTTGAGGTCTTCATAAGGAGAGGTAATGCAACAGTATGTCTGCCGGATATTTCCCGTACGCTAACATTGATTAGAAAAATATCTCCTTGCTCTTCGGTCTTTGAATGCGGCTTTGGCTCTCGATCCGGAGCATCCCATGGTCCATGAGCAGGTCATCAGGTTCCGCCAGGCTCTCAACTCGAAACTTGAATCCTTACCTCCGAAGGTTGCCGAGGTTTTAAAGTCCGAATTTACTGCCGTGGATGCTTCAACGGACTTGAAGAAGTTCAATGATGACTTCAAAGAGAAGCATAAAGACAGTCCATCGCACGTCATATCCGCTATCCAGGCAGAGAAACTACTAGGAGGAGATAAGAAGAAGTCAGAGAAGGATCTCGCAGGAGTACTTAACCTGAAAGGTATCCAGCATGACCAAGCAATCGAGGTTCTAGCACTCTTGAAGTCTTGGCGCAGCAGCGAAGCGGATGCTTTCAAGGAGGCGGCCCACGAGAAGTGGCCAGAGGTTACCGCATTTGCATGATAGGGTTTTAGAGAGGGGTTACACTAGGCTACAGACCCATAAGTTTTACGCATAGCTCTACATGAAGAACGCTTGGAGGCAGCCGTGCATTGCATTTCATTCCCGGTGGCGACAAGGAGGTTGTGAGTAAAGCTTACATAGTTCCCGTTGCCTTTAAATTGGAGTCCGCCTGGGGTCTGGCTGGCTTCTGTGGTTTGAGAACCGGAGGGGAAAAAGAAAAGCAGTAGACGGCGGATTTGGGCTGTATTACACAGTAGTAGCTTAGGGAAGTTCCTCAAAAAGGAGCTCCGAAACACAGAAGAGAAGAGAAGAAAAGAAAAGAAAGGAAAAGTGTGCAACCAAGAATCTCGCTATTATTTGCTTAGTGGTCGTGTCGTCTATATCATTGCTATCCTGTCCAAACTTGAGGATAAGAGACCCCTAACCACAGGTATAAAATCAATTATTGTTAAGCGCACGGCTTAATTGTACTTTCGTAGACTCTGAATACATATGTAGTAAATAGGTTGTCTTTTAGCGTGGTAGGTAAAGGGGTACATCTAGGTCAAAAATTGGCAAAATTTCTGACCCACTCCTTCACCCGGAATATGTCGTACTGCTGGTAGCGAAGCCGAGAAATTTCCCGGGACGGCTCCCCCATCGAAGCGGGAATCAGATCCTCGAAGTCGACGTATATACAACCCTTCCATTCATAATCTACTGCGTTCATCTCCGGCGAGACCCGGAATAGCACACGTACTTTGGTCGGGCGTGCTTCGAGCGCGACGGCGCGACTCTCCCGGGAAACCGCGAGGAAGGGGGATATTTGGTCCCCGGGCATTATTAGGCTGCCACCGGGTAAAATCTCGAAGAGGAAGCAATAATCCTCTTTTTCCTCACGTATGGCCTCACGCCAGATTTGCAAGCGTAGCTCTGGTGGCAGGTTGGAGAAGAGCGTAAATGATGATAGTCTAGACATTGTTGCTTTGGCAATGTTGTAGTCGTACCTATGTAGTGGCGTAGAAATCTACGAAGGCTTGAGGAGACTGTTTACCTGATGAAGGTGTTGAAGTATACTAGAGAGTCGTAGGGAGTGGGTTTTTATAGGTCAACATGGGCGAGGGTGTAAGGGTATATAGGCAGATGTGCCTGAGGTCTCTGCCCTGTATATGCCTTGGATAGCATAATCTTCTTGACACGCGCCTGGAAAGAAGGGGTCATGGGGCCCTAGAGGAAGCAACTTGTTTTATGCCTAAGATATGTTTAAGGTAAAGGGCTAACACAAGGCTCGAAGGAACCTATATTTACGGCGATGCATTTCGAATGGGAACGATCTACCAATACATTTCAGGTCATCATTCACCTTACCATAACACCTTAGAGTATAATGTCACATTTATTCGTTCATATAAATAATTCATGTACTGTTGTTACGACTCGCTGTAATCAGAAGATTAGATACACGATGAGTCAGGGCCCACCTGATAATCATCCTTCCTTTCGCCGTGATGCACCTTGAGGATACCCAGGAAAAAAGAAATTATTAGTTTTTTCTCCACGAGGAAGGATATAAGAAATAATAGCATGTCTTTTCGGTATGCAATGATTCCTGCTGCAGCCCTTGCCTATTCGTAAAAGTGAGTATTACTATGGCTGGACGTCCAGCCCCGATATGTGGGAGAATACCCCATACAATCATGGTGATCTGAGAGCTACTCGATGCATTCTCTCCATCATCTCGTGGATCCTCGAATCTGCTCTCTCGCAGAACTGATCGTCGCCTATATTTTTGTACGTGCACCGACAGGGCCGACGATGCTCAAGGGAAGGATCAACCAAGATATTCTTCCTCATAATTTCCTCCTTACCCTCCTCGCTAGAAACATCCTCAACGTTCTCACTCCATACCAGCTCTTTCATTCGGTACTTAATGGGCAATGGATGCCCAGGCCGTCGTTGAAAGAGGTGCTGTAGCAAGTCGCCCACTCGTGACTTTGTCTTGTGTCCCCATGGATAGTAGAAGTACTGTTTGACACTTGGGAACAGAGTCTTGGACCAGAATGAACTTGCACAGTCCTTCGAGTAATGCCTTGGTTGGCAGGAACAGTAATCAACAGAGTTATAAGGGGGGCAGAAGCCGTCAATACACACCGGAATAACCCTTTCTATACGAGAACGAAACTTCAGTACTTCTGATGCGTAGTGTCTCCCTGTGCTGGGAAAGTTCCCGAAGTTATGCTCGAACCCACTACAATAGAACGTGTGCTGAATATCGTCTTGACAACCATTACACATCGCCGGCACCAAGCACCATTCGAACGCCCTTGGTTGAAGATCGAGGCCTGCAATGAAGATATCGTGCTGAGAACTAAGGTACAAACGCTTCTTGCTTGTGGGAGACTCGTTGATCTCGTTATAATCAAAGAAGCCAATGAAGCTGCTTAAAATTGGGTGACGGATGCTTGGCAAGTCGCACACAACTAGTTTCATATCGAAGAACCGTACGGCAAAGTATCGGCTCTCCTTATTCACAGTCAACATTGGTGATACAAGGGACTTGAAGGGAATGACTTTCTGGGTTGAATGATCAATTATCACTAGACGTTCAGATGATTCCTCTCGTAAGGCCTCTTCCCAGATGAGAAATCGTATCTCTGCAGGGAATTTGTTGAACGGGAATGACGCTACGGGTGATCGTGACCCATCCGATTCTAGATATCTGGATATGGTCATGGTGGCGAGTGTCTGAGTGATAGAGAATAGGAGCCTAGGCCAGATGAGTCTGAGCAAGGCTGGTCTGGAGCAGTAACGTGCCCCGGTTGGTGGGCAGCAGTCGTTTCTCAGGGGAGACTTCAGAGACTCCGCATCTTTATACCTACAGAAACATGCGCATTTGTGGCAATATGAGGAACTATTGTATAACAGTTAGATTGAAAATTCTGTTGTCTGTTCCAGACAACAGATACAAACGAATATAATTCTACAAACGCACTCTCTGGTGGTGTCACTCACATGACACCACCAGAGAGGATCGGATCGTATATTTTGACGGTGTAACTGGATATTTTGACGGTGTATCCACACGTACTAAACCTAACACGGATTAGTAGTATGGATACCTAACTTAAGGTACGGCTCTAGTAGAAACTTTTGTACCTTTTCTACGTGTCTATGTCAGATCTAAGTGAAGCTATTCCCAAAGCCAATAGCCTCTATAGCCTTTATAAGGTCGTTTTGAGCCTTATCGAGGTTATCCCATAACTTATTTCATAGGGCTACAAAAGGCTCGTTTAAGAACTTATCGAATAGCTCTCTAAGTGGCTCAGGGACAGGGCTATCGAGCTTCTAATCAAGCTCGTCGAGAAGGTAGCTATAATCGTCGTTATCGCCGTCGAAAAGGAAATAGTGTGGATAATGACCTTAGCATCAATAGGTAGAAAAGGTACAAAAATTTCTACTAGAGCCGTACCTTAAATTAGGTACCCACACTACTAATCTATGTTAGGTTTAGTACGTGTGGATACACCGTCAAAATATCCAATTACACCGTCAAAATATACGATCCCGAGAGGATAGTCACATGAATGTCACGTGACTATCTGACACTTCTAGAGTTGTGCAAATGCAAAAATAAGAAGTGAAGGGATTGTCTTTAAATGTCAAGGCTCATCATGGATATGTCAACTTCGAATTGAACACTTCTTCTCCTTTTATCCTCCTCTACTGCGATAACCTCGCCCGCGTGATAATTAATCATTTATCTACAACATCCTCGTCCCCAAACTCCTCGTCATCTTCACCAACCTCGGCATCCTGATACTGCTGATACTCACTAATCAAATCATTCATATTAGACTGGGCCTCAGTGAACTCCATCTCGTCCATACCCTCACCCGTATACCAGTGCAAAAACGCCTTGCGCCGGAACATGACGGCGAACTGGTCGCCCACGCGGCGCAGGATCTCCTGCAGCGCGGTGGAGTTACCGACGAACGTGCACGACATCTCGTGTCCCCCTGGCGCCGGCTCCGAGCACATGGCCGTCTGGATATTGTTCGGGATCCAGTCAACGAAGTAGGCCGAGTTGCGTCTCTGGACGGTCGCGATCTGGTCTTCTATTTCTTTCATAGAGACTTTACCGCGACTATTGTTGTCTTTAGCGAATGCGCCTTTTAACTAATTCTACTGTAGGATAATATATGATAGAGATGACTCACAATATAGCCGAGCAAGTCAAAAACCGGCCATTGCGAAAATCAGCAGCCGCCATCATATTCTTCGAGTCAAACATCTGTTGTGTCAGCGTCTGGACTGTCAGATGGCGGAACGCACCCGCGCCCGGTCTAAGACTCGTTAGCGGCGCGTAGCCGACCATGAAGAAGTGTAATCGGGGAAACGGGACCATGTTGACGGCAAGCTTGCGCAAGTCAGAGTTCAACTGGCCCGGAAACCGCAGTGAGGTCGAGATGCCCGACATGACGGTCGACACGAGGTGGTTCAGGTCCCCGTACGAGGGCGTCGACAGCTTGAGCGAGCGCTGGCAGATATCGTAGAGGGCCTCGTTGTCGATGCAGAAGGTCTCGTCGGCGTTTTCGACAAGTTGGTGGAAGGAGAGGGTTGCGTTGTACGGCTCTACGACTGTGTCGGAGACCTAGATCATACCGTCAGCGCTGTAAGAGGTGACACGACCCGATGATCGAGTTCCACTCGCCTTCGGAGAGGGGATCACAGAATATGTCGCCATGATCCTGTCAGGAAACTCCTCCCGGATCTTGGACATCAGGAGGGTACCCATTCCCGACCCAGTGCCGCCGCCAAGGGAATGAGTGATCTGAAAGCCTTGCAGGCACTCGCACCCTTCCGCTTCGCGTCTGACCACTTCCAATACTTGGTCAACGAGCTCAGCGCCTTCGGTGTAATGGCCCTTTGCCCAGTTGTTCCCCGCGCCTGATTGACCATAGACCAGGTTATCGGGGCGGAACATGTTACTAAACTGGCCGCTGCGAAGGGCGTCCATTGTTCCGGGCTCTAGATCTACGTGGACTGCCCTGGGAACGTATTTCTTGTTCGCGGCCTGCTCAGTACGTCAGTCTATTGTACTCAGCACAAGATAATATTGGCGTCTTACCTCGTTGAAGTAGACTCCGATGCGGTCTAGCTGCAAACTGGATGAGCCTTGATAGTTGCCATTCTGATCGAGGCCGTGCTCGCGCGACACCGACTCCCTTTCCCCTCCGCTATTAGCAGAAAGATCGACTGGAGGGCCACTTCACTCACGTACCAGAAGGAGGCTCCGATCTGATTGCCCTTTTGGTGAGCGGATTAGTTAGATGGCATCGATGGTGGGAGGCGATGATGGCAATCACGACATACGCATTGGCCAGTTGCAATGTGCACCTGGGAGGCGGTCAGTACCGAGAGTTTCATGACCCTCAGAGCACGCATCAGGCCCTAGGATCCTAGTGGTGTCAACCTTCCAGAGTGAAGGGGACGTACAATCTCACGCATGTTTGCTGTCATTAGCTTTTCGGGACGGTTTGGTATATACAGCGCCGTTGGTAGTTGCTTAGGGAGTAAATGTCAAGCAAGTCGGGCTTATAGAAAGAAGAGCTCAACCCGTTCTTCGACGTGGTCACAATGGGATTTCAGATAGGCTCTCGTAAGATTTCTGCACGTGAAAAAGGCCACACACTACTGTTGCATACAGGGGCAGGCGTAGACAAACCATGATGCTGACCGTTGGCCAGAAAATGGATGCACACAGAGAGGTGACAACGGCACCAACGCCAAGCTTGCGTTCACTGTTCTTGGCTAGTGCCTGTGACGAATCTGACAGCGAGTCACAAGTTCCTTCTGACTTGCAGCCTGTTGGGAACATCTTGTATGAACGTCCACAGCTCCGCACAGGGATGATCTGTGACATGCGTAATAATCGGTACATACAAGTATTTCGAGAATGCTGCTGGATGGGTTATAAGCCAGATGCTACACCGGCTGCATATCTAAATTCCGGCCACTCCGCAATTACCTCTAGCGAGGCGAAGCGAGCGGCACGGTGTGACTACCTGGCCTACCGATTGCATGGACCCCATGGGCCACAGTTGGCATGCGACAGTATGTATTGCATGCTCGGCTGCTCGTATTGGATACCGAGACAGAGTCACTCTTTTCATGTATTTAAGTCATCACGACAGACCTTCCACTCATTAGCAGTTAGAATCTTCAATCCAGTTTCAATCCAGAATAGAACTCTAAACTTCTGCACATAATCTAACAGCTCTCGAGGCACGGCTCGAGACAAGGGCTGATAGGTATTCAGGGCTTGGAATAACTTCAATTTCAATAATCCTCAATGGGTCTCAAGGGCCTTGGTGATCCTTCTGAAGATCCAATCTGATCAGGATCATCACCCCTTTTTATGCTTGTGTATGTTGGGAATGGTGTGTGACAGTACAAGCCGGACGCCTTGCATGAGTGGCTGCCTGCCGCTATATGTAAACCGCCCTGACTTCCCATCTCCCACTTTTTATTTCATACATCGTTGTAACAATCGTCCACATCATGTCGTTCAATATACAAGATAATTCCCGTCTCTTCTCGTTACCCAAAGAGGTTCGCGATTGCATTTATAGCTTTTATCTTTTCCCCAGTCACGATGACTTTGTGGAGACACTGCGTCCGCACCAACGGTTCCTCAATAGCGAAGCTTACTCCCAACCACTGCCCGCCTTGATGCACACATGCAAACGGGTCTATCAAGACATGTCGCCTCTTGTTCATGACCAAGCTATCATGCGAGTCGAGATGCATGGCTCCCTCGAGCGTCGTATCAGCTTTGCAGTATACGGCACACTTCGCTTCGAGCGCTTGCGCAAGTTCTGCCTTCTAGTCCCCCTGGAGCATCCTAACTGGAATCGGTGGCTCTACTTCTTCGCTGACGTCCTTTCTCATTGCACAAATCTCCGCACTTTGGTCATCGACTGGAGTCCTCGCCCGGTACCATCTCATAACTGGGCTGGTCGGGTAAACCAGAAAAAGGAAGACGAATTCTTACGGGCGGTCCTGGCTCTCGAGGCGCTGCACACTGTCAAGATCCATGGGAACGCGCCCTACAGATGGGTGGCCCAGCTTCATGAGTCCAAGAGGCGCGTGATCCAAGATCCATGTCGCTGGTGGCGAGAACCGGGGTTGGACTTCTGAGAGCCTCTATGCAGCTAACTGCATCATGCTCGTCAGTCACACTTGCGCTAAGGCTTGGTTGGTGGTTTGAGCAGAAGCTATCGCATGCGTCGTTCGTGAACTCGTACCGATTTCTACGACTACCAGCAAAGGAAGTGAATTTCTCGGGTCCCCAACAGCTACTCGTCTGAGAGGGTGCTTCATACGATGTAGTATACCTCTGGTATAGTGGTGTATAAAGAAAACATGTACTCTACCGCAAGTTCGTTTGTCCCAAATCTTTACCTGTTTATACCCAAGCTCACTATTTTCGACCTAATATCGTATCTTTCACACTTTCTGACCATAGTCGCATCTTCTTGGTTTTTTTTCTACCTGAAACTTCATTCTGTCATGTCTACTGACGAGTTGGGGCCTATCGCTATCATTGGTAGTGCATGTCGCTTTGCTGGTGGCATTAACTCCCCTAACGGACTTTTGAAACTGCTCCGCAAGCCTCGAGACGTCCAAGCCCTAATCCCTAAGAATCGCTTCGCTGCTAGCGGTTTCTTCCACGCCGGGGGACAATATCATGGGCATACTAATGTCAAGTCTGCCTATGTACTAGACCAGGATCCTGCAGTTTTTGATGCCTCTTTCTTTGACATCAAACCCGTCGAGGCCCAGGCCTTGGACCCCCAGCAGCGACTCCTGCTTGAAGTTGTCTATGAGGGTCTGGAGTCCGCGGGCATTGCCTTGGAAAACATTCGTGGTACCGACACCGGTGTTTATGTTGGGCAAATGTCGAGCGACTATGAGATTCTCCAACTTCGAGACAGTCAATCACTGCCCAACTACCATACCCTCGGCACCCAGCGGGCCATCTTGGCCAACCGTATTTCCCACTTCTTTGATTGGACTGGCCCCTCTATATCCATCGACACAACTTGCTCTTCCAATCTCATTGCTATCCATTTCGCCGCCCAAGCTCTCCGATGTGGGGAGGCTAGACAGGCGGTAGCCTGCGGCACTAACTTGCTTCTTGGCCCTGAACACTTCATTGGATACAGCAAACTCATGATGCTGTCCCCAGAAGGCAAGTCTAAGATGTGGGATGAGGGTGCTAATGGGTATGCTTGTGGAGAGGGGGTGGCCGCTATAGTTCTCAAGACATTGAGGAACGCGATCCAGGATGGCGATCGTATCGAATGTGTACTGCGAGCGACTGGAGTCAACCAAGATGGCTGCACCAAAAGCATCACAATGCCCAGCCCTCAGGCCCAAGCAGCCCTAATCCAGGACACTTATCGCAAGGCTGGCTTGGACCTACACAAGAGCGAAGACAGATGCCAATACTTTGAAGCGCACGGAACCGGCACACGGTTTGGAGATTCAGTGGAAGCCGAGGCTATTCAATCTGCCTTCTTTTCGCCACCTGCGCAAATCTCTGGTGCTGGTCTCCCAAATGATATGCAGTCTCCGCCACTATATGTCGGAAGCGTAGGTCTCTTAGTTCCCATTGCTTTTCAACATCACGGTGTTTCAAAGCCTAAAGAAATGCAGCTTTCCGAACTAATAGAAGCGTATAAATCAAAACTCTGTTAGGCCATACCGTTCAACACGGTATTATCCCAGCGAACCTCAGCTTGGATACTATGAGCCCCCGCGTTGCCCCATTCTAGAAAAATGTTGAGGTTCCCACAAGTACTATTCCCTGGCCTGTCATGAAGCCTGGCCAATTGGTGCGCCGTGCCAGCGTCAATAGCTTTGGGGTTGGCGGTACCA
Source organism: Hypoxylon sp. CO27-5 (assembly GCA_002120305.1). Lineage (NCBI taxonomy): Eukaryota > Fungi > Ascomycota > Sordariomycetes > Xylariales > Hypoxylaceae > Hypoxylon > Hypoxylon sp. CO27-5. Next base: position 94,549 of record KZ112554.1, on the reverse strand, counting down.
ATGCCCATGCCATCGTTGAGAACTATCCCTTTTCAACGACAGCCAATGACATTGAACACACGAGTGGCATCCCTGCCTCAATCTTATTCTCGGCTGCCTCTGAAAAATCATTGAACGCACTTCTCGAATCATATAAACATTACCTCGAAGAACATCCTATGATTAACGTTCATGACCTCGGTGCGACTTTGATGAATCATCGTTCTCTTCTCCGCCACCGAGCCGTCTTTACGGCCTCTTCCACTACCGAGCTTAGAGCCTTGATAGAACATCGTCTTGAACAAGCTGCGCCGTTTATAGACGCCGTCACAAGCCGACCCAGCCGAATGCTGGCTATATTTACCGGCCAAGGAGCACAATATGCCAGGATGGGTGCTGAGCTACTACTGAAGTCGCCTTTTTCTCGGAAAGTCTTCGACACTCTGGACAGCTACCTGTCCGAACTGTCACCGGAAGAGACACCGTCATGGCCACTCACCACTGAGTTGCTTACCGATGGAATTCCACAAAGTAGGCGTGTCTATGGACCGGTCTTCGAGCCTATAGGGAATTGCCCGTAATAAGTAGGTATCTTTCATCTCCTCCCCGACACAGGTTTTGATTTTCTCTATTGTACGGTAATTGTCACGAAATTGGTCTTAATCAGTAAGGTAAGTCTGTTCAGGTTTCGTCGGGTGTGGGTCATTCGACGGTCGCTCTCTTGTGGGGCGACTGTGGTATGGAGGACTCCATTTCTGGATGTTAGAACTTCCAGTCCTTGTGGCTTCCATACCAACACTTCAACATTTGTATGCAAATGGCACATAAAGAGTCATCACTATGTTGCTGGGTCCATAGTCAAACTATTAGAAACCCATTAACTCTATATTCCAACGAATGTATAATGCAACATGGCAAAAAGGGGGAGCTCTATATCAAACAACTAGAACAATAAAACCAAATAAACCCAAACTGTTATTGTGCGTTGGCTTTACCAATTTTGCGTCTTTCCTTTCATGCAATGAAGCTAAAGATACAATATAAGTAGTGAAATTGAATGTAGACGTGTAAGAAGACTGTTTCACGCTCTGATGGACAACATCCCGAGCCCCCATAAGGAGCCATAGAGTCCTGAGAGTAGTATATTAATATACCAATCCTTAGTTATGTTCAACACTTAATATATGATGGACGGGTGATTTTGATAGACATCGTATATTGAATATGCCTTTGTTGAATGCCGTGTTCCTATGCGTTGCCATAGAATTCTTGTTTCCCTGTGAAATATTAACCGTTAGGGTCTGAAGGAAATGCTATCATTGGTATCCGTATGGATGCATGGGAGTTGAATAACATAAAGGACTGACATGATATTGTAACGTGATTGTTATCAAAAAGCCCATCAATCATTCCAAGAAAATAGCCTGCTTGGAAATTAGGGGTTAGAGGCTTGTCGCAAGCGCCGTACCCATATAATGTCTACTAACGTCGGCGTTAACATCTACCCCACCTCCCACTACTCAATTGAGTTGGGCTGCCTGGCGAAATGGTATCGCGTCACTTTCCGGTTTAAGGAACATGGTGAAGATTGCGGGTTCGAGTCCCGTGGTGGTCGACATTCTCCTCTTTTTTTTTCAATTTTTTTTTTATTTTGTCTATCTTTCGAAATTAATCGCTTGCTTCTCTTTTTTTCTTGCACAGGCTCATAATCACGTCTTTACATTAAGAGCCATCAGCAATTTCCTTTACCATGTTCTCTACGGATTGTGTTAGATATGTACCCCTTCCCCTTTTTATGCTACCTCCTAAGCCACCCTTCTACCATATCATGATTATGAATCCCAATATAGAAATTCATACATTTTGCCATTTTAGCTAGTGTGCCGACTGCCGAGATGTGCTTTAAAAACCAGTAAGATCGATATGAATAACGATCTCCCAATCGGATGGGCGGCCAACGGGTTCCAAGAAATGTACGTTTAATACCTTGTTTATGTAGTACACAGTTGACTGTAGTGTGGCTATGTAATACTGGTTAGGCCACTACTTCTAAGAATTCTCGGGGCTAGCTGCCAACTACTAAAATCTACCTACTTAAAACATACGACATCAATTATTCCCGTACATAATTGCAACTAATTGCAAATATGTCTTCTCACGGGGTTCCAGAGGTGCTGATGAAAAAGGTTGACGAATACGTCGACTCACTTGCCCCGCAGATTCAACCCCGCATTGCTACGGAGCTGGACGTTTTTCAACAGAAGACCATTGATTCTCTGGAAACACAAGTCATCGACGCCTTCCGCTCCCTTTTCGATCGTGATGGGGATCATGATGGAACTTCGAGGGGCATAGATGACGCAATTCCGAGTGCCTACGGCGGCCTGTCTCTACCCTTTGCCAACGATATCGCCGGCCTCACGGGCAGCTTCAGAAAGATTGCCGATGAGACAGGCGACGACTTGCGCGACATCTTCAACCTTACTGAAGGCTCCACTGGTTCTGGCGACACTCGATCCATTGAAGAGGATCACTCCGGCTCCCAGCAAATCCGTGGCTTTCTCTCCGCCGCCGCCAATGCCGTCCAAGACCATCTGGATAACAATAACAGCAGCATAGGACAAGGCGGCCAGAGATTCGAGCTGGATGGCCTTCTCGGCGTACTCAGCACCCATGTCAAAGACGTGGCGCGTAGTCCAGAGGATACGGCGCGCCGCATCAGCCCCGAGATCAAGGATAAGGTCGCCGCGAAGCTGCGTGAACATCACGCTCCCATTGCGGAACAGTTTACCCGCATTGCGCTGGATCACATAAAGCGTTGGCTGCGCGGTAACACAAGTACCCGCGATATCGGCGAAGGTGCTAAAGGCGAGATTGAGGACCACGTCAAGGATTTAGTAAAAGGGATCGGAGGTCTGTTTGGACGCAAGAAGGACCATGGCGGGACGCCTTCGAGAGGCCTAGGTGATCGAGATGGTGACGTCGGCGAGGGAGAAGGCAGTGGCAGCAACGGTGGATTCTCTAAGATTATCAGCGAAAAGCTGAGTACAGGGCTGGCTAGAGTACATAGGGAAGTTCGCCTCGAGTTCCGCAAGGTGCTAGGTGGTATCGAGACGCAGCTATTCGAGCTTCTCCCCGATGAATTCCAGGGTCCTCTTGAGAAGATACTTGGTGGCAATCCCTTCGACTCGCAACTCGAGCGCGACGCTGGATCTCAGGTAGACCGCGGTTTTCGGGACGATATTAAGACCAAGCTGGTCACCAAGATCCGCGGTCTCGTGCGAAAGGTGCAGGAGATGTTGCGCCAGAGTATTCTGGGTGTAGTGAATGGCGGTCATCGCAAATTCGAGCGCGAAAGTTGGGTTTTCGTGCAGACTACGGTCGAGCAGAAGGTACAGAAGTACTTGCCCAAGGTGAAGATCACCGTACCGGATGACATTGGAAATGAGGGTGTGGACCTAGGACCGCCGAAGCCGAGCACACAGCCTGTCGTTGGTAATCAGTTCGCGCCTCCTCCGCAAGACGGACACCAACAAGAACACCGGCCGGACTATCACCAGTATCAGCACCAGTCTCATCAAGAGTATCGACCTGACCAGTATCAGCCGCCTTCAGGTTACCAGGGTTCTCCATCCAATCAATACGGCCAACAACAGAGCTACCGACCGCAGAACTACCAACAGCAAAACTACCAACAAGGCCAGGACTACCAAGGTAACCAATGGCATGGCCAGAATCCGCCATACTGATTTCTGTACCTCCAGAATGCCTTGCCGTCACACTTAGGTATTTTCTAACAAAACACGGACACGCGATTCACAAATTTATCTAGAAACACTAGGTCCATAGTCTTGAGTACTAACGGCTCCATTGGGCCTCTTGTTCTGGTCCACAAGCTGGCTGTGCCGCGGGGAGCGCGCTTAGGAGGAGACCTCTTCTTATGAAGCATTTTTTAATAAAATACCTATTTATATAATTATAATGACTCTCAAAATTCGTTGTCAATAAATTTTCACACAATTCTCAAAACATTCTGACACTTATCTTCATCGTTCGATTTTGACATTATCAACCTTTCCAGTTCGTGAGAGCTTATCCCCCTGTCATGGGCAGGTCCCAATCCAAAGTTAGCGGCGACCGAAGGTTTGATAGATCAATCTTCGTGGTTTCCTGGGGCCGCACCGGTCACTCCCCATGGAGTTTCCACAAGTGCGTCCTGGTAACTGATGGCGTGACAAATGAGGTCACTCGGGATACGACAGGCACGTATTTCGACTGGGGCTCCATTGTTGGAAATGTGGTAATCACTGCGAAACCGCCGGTCCAAATCAAGAAATTCAACGAGTCCATGTTCGAAAAGGGGGTGCGGTTTAGGAACTCTTACTCGTTCAGGGGAACAACTAACTGGCCGGACGAGAAGATCAAACAACTGTGTAAGCCGAAGTCTTGCCTCAGTGATAGTCCATGCATCGAGTGTTATGCTTACGCGTTCTTCTCCAAAAGTCGACAGCATTGGTAATTTCTACTCGGTAATCACCAATAACTGTCGCGACGTAGCTGAAGGCGTCGCTCGCGCTCTCGAGTTAAGAGTCGAGACCGCCTCGATGTCGCGCATATTGGAGGACGAGTTCTACCTTCGGCAGCAGAGGGTTCTTAATATGAGTCCTATGGTAGTCGGAGTTCCAATATATCCTTCAGGGGCGTATGTGAAGGAAAACCAGGAGTCACAACTGAATTCAAGGCGATAGCCAACTACATCCAGTTACGTTGTATAGGCTTGCGAGACTCGGGGGTACCCAACTAAGGCATGGGAATAGCGGCCATTTATTACTGTTATCTAGGTTAGTTGCTTGTTGACTGGATCACAGCAAGAATGGAAATTTGTATATATATTTAGTTACATGTGGCATAAGAGCATCATTTATATGCAGACGAGTTTAAGTTGGAAGATGGTACAAGCTTTTGACCCCTCACAGCGTTGCTCGGAGAACAACCTTCGAATCGATAGAGTTGATGCTCAATGAACCGGACCCCCTAAAGAGGAACCACTTTACGCAAAAATGGTTAAAGAATATGGAAAGGCACTTGAACGTAATAATAATCACGGTTAGAATCCCACATGCATTGGCCGAGACCTGTCGCTAATAGTATTCCTGGACACGAGTAGAGTTCTGTGGTTAGTAGCATAATGGTTAGCGCCTTCAGCTGGGCGCCTTTCTCCGACGACAGGGGCAATTCAGTTTGTGTCCAGCTTGTGAAGGCGACTTGGTACGGCGGTATTATCTTATCAGTATCATCTATCGCTGCAGCCTCGCAGCAGATCACGAGCATACACCGACTGGACTTGTATCCAGAAGGGTGCGAAATGATACATAGATTGTTAGGAGAATGCGTACAAGAACCCGCCACTAGCAATGGTGGTAACCAAGTCAGAGAAACAGCGGAATTACACCGCCCGATGGTAAAGTTGAGGCTGTCGCAGGCGTTTCTCTGGCAGATACCTGTGATGTTGCTTAATGGGAGTTTGTATCTCTTCACTGCGGGGCTGTGCATACTTGCATATTGGGATTTTACAAAATCATTCCATGTCTCCGTGGAGGCTGTGCAGGTAAGTGTAAATACATCCATGTCATTTACTTCAGGTTATCGGTACCCTTGTCTAATCTCTGAAGAAGGTCGTTGGAATCTGTTTTTTCAGCATTTGCGCAATAGGGGCAATATGTCCTTGGGGGGTTAGCTCCGTAGGGTTATATCACTGGATTGGGATTGTGCTTGACATACGCACTTAATGGTGTTTTGACGGTTCAACATCTGTGCTTACAATATGTAATATCGTCCTGTATCTTAGAAGTCTCGTACTTTAAAAAGTTCACGCATTGCGTATAATGTTATTCGTGAATTACCTTGATTAGGTAGGTTTGAATTAATGCTATGTTAGCCAGTATTATATACCCCGTAACGCTAAGGATAGGCTGTCGTAACTGCTGTAATCGGGCACTAATAGCCTCCATATAAGCTGCAAGCTGACATCCATAATTTGCCTCCGAGGCTAGGTAGTAATCACCCTCCGCTCCCCCCTGTGGATTTAAAGAGCCCTAATATGTCATAATGGGCGAATGTTCCCACACGAACTGGAAGGCTGCCCTCCTGAAAGCTAACCCTGGATATACTTAGACCAGACATGTACTTCCCTACACTTAGCCCGTATGGAACACTTCCTTTATAGCAAGGAGCGTAATGCTATATCGAGTTCGGTTGCTCGTTTCCCCTTTCTCCTGTCTGAATTGCTGCACGTCGGAGGCGACATGGCGGTAGTACCATAAATAGGTCCTATTACTCGCTCATTCATACTGCCATGCCGTTCTCCATAATCTTCTTGCCTTTAGGGTCGTATGTCGTAACGCTGAAGGCTTCGTAATCGTTGTCGTCTCGCAGATCATCTTCATCCATCTCAAGGCCCACCAAGCAGCCCTGTCCGACTTTAGGCCAAGCAGGTGGTACTGATTCTGTCGATGACTCTCTTGCCCCTTGGTTTTGCTCAACAGCACCTGTCTTCGTGTTTGTCTTCACGCTTACAGAGTGCGAGTCCGGCGTTGATACTTTGCTGGAGTAGTGCGTTGGGCCTACATTGATGCTCGCATCCGCCTTGACACGTGGGCTCTCGTACGAAGACGGGCGCGCCCCTTGAGCAGCGCCACGTCTAGGTTCGTGAGCTGGGAAGATGGGGAGCTCGGGATGTAGTTCCGTGCTATACATGATGATGTTGACAAGCTGCGCGTGAGGAACGCCCGAGAGATATGCACGTTTCTGGGATTACTGTTAGCATTCATCTCATGCAGAAACGACATATATCATATGATGAGCATTGCGATTGAACCAGACTTACCTGCTCAGCACTCTTACCAGCCCAACTAACTCCCTTGAACCCCTCGAGGCTCTTCTTGCGGGCGAGATGTCTCTCGCGCTTGGCTAAACAGCGGCTGCAAAACCAAGAGCGCGACTCGTTACTGACGAAATCATCATCGATGTAAGGATCATGACACATCTGATGCCAACAACAGTTACAGCCGTCGCAAAACACGATCTGATTCGCAGATAGACTCAGGCCGCGCGTGCACACTTTACATAGCGCCTGCTCAGGCGTGCGCTTTCCGTAACCTTTGCGCTTCTGCGCCGAGGCGGCGTCGCGCGCGGATTGCTGAGACGGATTGTACTGCGTGGGCTTCTGCACCTGGCGGCCGGACTTTGTCATAGTAGGTACGGCCTGGTTTTCCCTGACAGAAGCAGTGGCAGCAGCATCGCCTTCGGTGTCGGATAAGTCGCTTAAGCTTGAGGATGTGTCTTCGTCATTATCTTTACCACGCTTGCGCTTGGTTCCGCGTTGGGGTTTTCCCTTAGGTTTTTGGATCGGTGCTTTCTGTACTTGAGTTCCTTGCTTGACTACTTGAGAATGTTTCGCCGGCGCCGGCGTCCTGAGCTGGAAAGCGTCGTTCATGGGTATGCGAAGCGTAGCACTATTAGATGATTTTGAAGGAAGCTGCTTAGGCATAGGCATGGGCATCGTGAGAGAGGTATTCATGTTCATAACGAGACGCCTCTTGGCATCCTCAAAGGTGGATTTCTCGATGCCGGATTTACCGACTGCAGAGGATGCTGATGAAAGTGCTGATGACAGACTTCCTGGTTTGGAATTTATCCGTTTAAGAATCATCTGTGTTGCTGCCGAGAATTGTGGTATGTAAGGAGGGCGGCCCGTCGAGCTAGTCGTGCTAGGAGCTGGACTCGCTGCTTTGGGGGCCGAGGACTGCGCCGGCTGGGCTGATGATGCAGCTTCCGCCGGAGCAGCAAGCGCCTCATCCTCTTTCTCCTTAATCGAATCCATTTTTGTTTCTTTCTCTTCACTGCCGAATATTGGAAGATATTTATGTTATTGTTGTGTCTAGCCTCGCGCTGCGGATAGTGTAAGTGGCGCTGATATTGAGTTAGGGACCGTCACCCACCACGGAGGGGTGTCAATACGCAAACATCCGTGTCGCGACAAAGTCCTTGGTAGTGAAATTGGATTCAATGTTTCAATCACTATTAAAAAGATGTAAAGTTGATGAATTGACGACCAAGAGTTGAAATTCATAGGGTGGAGGTATATTGCACGTGACATTCACGTGATGGTATGATTTGTCGTCAAACCATCACTTCGATTGCAACCTGATAGCGTTTAACTTCTTATCTGGTTTTAGTAAATTGCTTCTCTCCATATAACCTCAAGTATAAACCGTGAAGCACCGAAAGCCTCTTGTTAATCCTTGCTAGATGCCTTAGTACTAAACATATTTCTAATAATTATTGTCAGAACAAACATCGATAATGTCATGCAAAGAAAATACTCAGTTACTTGGGATATCAGATCTAGTGAATGGTTAGAAGCTGTCTTAATTCAATATGCACTTGTTAGCTAATATTCCCGTCTAGATGTTTCTAACCTATCTCACAGCCCCTTTCTCTTTCAACGCAGCTACCTCATCAGACTCTAATCCAAGGAAATCTGTCAGAATTTCATCTGTATGCTGACCTAAAGTCGGGGGTGCGGTCCGGATACCAGGCTTGCTCTCGCTATACTTAACAGGCGTGTTCACAAGCTTGATCGGCCCACACTGGTCGTGGTTAATCTCGGCCACCATGTTCCTAGCCTTGGTGTGCTCATGATTCAGAGCACCCTGGACATCGTTGACCGCTGCATAGGGCATACCCTTCCCTTCAAAAATATCTAGCCACTCCTGTGTCGTCTTCTGCATGCTAATCTCTTCAATCTTAGCCTCGAGCTCGTCGCGGTTAGCAACCCGCTGCGAGTTGATGCTGTATTTGGGGTCCGTCTTCCATTCTGGTCGACCGAGGCCATCACAGAGGATACCGAATAATCTATCATTGCCCCCGCCAAATAGGATGTCGCCGTCTTTGGTCTTGAATGATTTGTAGGGGACTATCGATGCTGCTAGGTTGTTAGCAAGAATCGTAAGAATGGTACGCGCTTATGCTTACGATGAGCCGTGCCCCATCGACCTGAGTCTTTCTTTCCGCTGATGAGACAGCTGCTTGCAATGTTAGCAAGAGTGGCAGTTTGGCAGTCACTCAGGGCGACGTCAATATGCTGGCCACGACCTGTCTTCGCCCGAGATAAAAGAGCGGCCATGATGCTGTTACTCGTGTACAACCCTGTTGTTAAGTCCGTAACAGCAACACCAACCTTCACCGGTGGCCCGTCGCGGTTACCGGTGATATGCATCAACCCGAACTCCGCTTCCACCATGACGTCGTACCCAGCTCGTTGGGAATACGGACCCGTCTGGCCGTATCCCGTGATCGAGGCGTAAATCAGACCCGTATTGATCTTGTGCAATGTCTCAAAGTCCATCCCATACTTCTTCAGAGTACCGGGAAGGTAGTTCTCAACAAGGATGTCGCATTTTTCTGCAAGCTTGTGTAGGATCTCGACACCCTCAGCATGCTGAAAGGACAGCCCCAAGGACTTCTTGTTGCGATTAACCTGATACACGAGTCAGTGTCATCTGTGTATTACAGCATCCGCAACTGTGAAACTTACACCCAAGAAGTAGGCAGATTCGCCTGGGCCTTGTAGGCTAGATCCATCTCGGTAGGCTGCATAGGGCGGCCCCCAAGCGCGTGTATCATCCCCGCGGGTCGGGTGCTCAATTTTGATGACTTCTGCCCTTACGTTCAATATTAGCCCTAGGCGATCTTTACGTCATAGGTGACACATTATTCATACCCAAGGTCGCCGAGAATCTGCGTACAATATGGCTGTTCCAAAAGCAAGATAAGTAAGCGGATGTTCACATGGTCGAAGCCGTCAGGATCTTTCACCACATACGCCAGCTAGAACCCTGGTCATATCTAGGACACGATAACCCGCCAAAGGTAGAGATGATATCCTTTCATCGCTCACAGTAGAATACTGTCGCACCAAGTCGACCTGATACCGACTTCTCAAAAGCCTCGTGCCAAGGCTGGCACGAGCTATTGTGCGACTGAACATGACGATCTATTGGTGATAACTGACTATTGAAACATAGGAGGATTGTATCGGCCAGCACCCGAAATTCTGTAGGCGGTGCAATTGTTCAACAAGCTTACACTTTCGCCTCTGAGATCAATCAGAAGTGAAATTTGTACCAGCTAAGGTAACTGGCTTCGATTAAACAGCGGTAGGAGACTTCAAGGTTGTTCCTAGCTCCTATTACGGGCGGAATACCGAGGCCCGAACCTTTGGTGGTGGGATATTCCTTAGCGAAAAGCGGCCGCTATTCCCTATGAGTAGGGCCTTTTACCCCACAGTTTGGGGACGTCGGAGCTCCAGCTCTAGCTATTATTAGGTACCTAGTTAATATTCGTTAGTGCGAAGACGGTCGCTGAGGTTACCCGGAATATCCATCCCGTCCCTTACCTTTCCATCATGGATTTATTATTGAGCTCCTACCAACAGTACCAATGGTAAGCAGACACACACCTCTTTTTTCTTTTTTTTTTATTAACTATTAATGAAGGTTAGTTGGAGTGGATCAGTCTTTCGCTACAGCCAACTCTATCCTCGTCTAAACTCTTATGATCCTCTACACCTTGACGGTGAAATGTCGATCCGAATAAGTGGCGGTGCAATGATCATGAGTAAGGGAACGCAACTGAGTTGAACAACACTGCGGCGTAGTTAGGCTTTTAATCGCCAAAATAGATACGATTTTCATTCCCCCTTACGGGCAGGTGGCCTGACGATCAACAACAATGCTCTGAGACATCAGCTGTATTTTCTGTACGACAGGCACTCAGCATCATGGCCTCGATTAGGTCAAACATGGTCCAACAGAACTTGCACTGCCCTTACTCTTGTCTCATCTTGAAGGTCTCTTCTTTTATGGGCTTTAATGCTATCTGCCTAGTTATTATTTGCAATTAATTATTAATTTCTCGGTGGGCTAATCCGTACAAAGATACCAGGTACACATCCCTTGACGCAACCCTTGTATATATAGGTCCAATTAACGGAGTGGCTCAGCCTCGAGCGCTTGCGACTGTATTTCGCCCGATACGACCCTAGAGGCGTTCGATAAGCAGACAAAAGCGCCTCTTATCTGCAAAGTACGCCTAGGAATAGCGTATTCCATGCGAACACCTATCTAAGAAGTATGCAAATCACTTTACCATCCGCGCAAGCAAACACATTAGCCACTCTGTTCGCCTCATGGTCTATGATGGTTGGAGCACCGTTGGGAGCGCCCATACTTCCCGGCTTGTGTTTGCAGGGATCCCGATATGCCCATCGGTCCCGTATGGGTAGGCGGCTTTCCAGGTATGCAGCAGTGTAACCACATGTAGATGACAGATCAGACATGATTGGTCCAATTATAGATTCTTGTCTCGTTCACTTCCAAATCAGTACTCGTATTCCTCTCAGTGATACGTTGGAAAGTTGCTGGTTTGTCAAAAACGCGGGGAGGGTCAGAACTTAAAGGTGTAGCCCTTCCCGCCCGGTTCACACCTTTCGCATCTGATTCTTTTCACCTCGCTATGGAGTCGCGATAGATATTTGGACCCATTTGCCTCCGTTGGATATGGAAATAGTCCTACGCCACTGAACTACCATGGCACCTTCAATCCATTGGCGGTCGGCGGATGACGCTTTCGATGCGCACACATCAACTGAACGAGAAACCAGAAACGCCACCGGCCAAACAATGCAGCCTTGGACAATAGTCGCTATTGTTCTCGGGGTACTTACTTTCACGTCATTAGTCGTATTCTTGGTGTTATACCTATTAAAGAAGAGACGAAAGACTGGCCAGAATAACCAAAACCCATTGGGATGGCGAGGCCACAAGAGGGGAAAGATGAGCGAGACAGACCGGCTAGCCGCGGAGGAGATAGAAAGAGCTACTATGATCCGGAAATCCCTAGCTAGCCGGACATCTTCAATGGGCGCGAGGAATTCCCAAGACTCCGGATTGCCGAATTATCATCAACTGGAAGACTTGGACAGGGAGGAACATGAGGAGCATGAAGGGCGCGAGGCTACGGCGTTAAGGGACGAAAGCAATTGGAAAGATCTGGAGGCCGGGACGCAGAGACAGGGATCTGTTCCTGGCATTCAAAACACAGAGATGGGCGTCCACCCGGCACTCCTGCAACCGCAACTCGCTTTTCCGGCACCGTCTCGAGCGCCGTCTCCTTCTCGGGGAGTGCAGCCGCCACGATTAACCATACCCTCATAAAAAGACGCTATTTGAATTACCCAACTATACATCGCTTTTATTGTTCCTACGTTATAGACGGGGCTAGGGAATTTGAGTTACTGGTTAAACTGATACCACAATGAGCATCGCATTGGCGTTTGAGGAATGGGTTGGCTGGGCTAGTAATTAGTAATGTATATGATAACGATAATTCCCGATTGATTTCGTCCTTATAGAGTCGACTCCTGAGCTTGAATATAATGGATAGCATTGGAATCTGTGGGGTTAGAAACACCATAAGTACGACTCCTATCTCGTACACAATTCACATCTAAGTGTCTAATGGGGTAAGAATTAGAAGTTAAGTAAGGGTCGTATTTGACTCTGGTTCTCTAATTGAGCTCTCTATGACGGTCAGTCATGACGCAGTAGCCTAGGAGGTATGTTTGCCTTTCATCTAACGAGATCGAGGACAACATGGTCAAAACATCTGTTTTAGTGGGACACTCTGAATTTCGTTACCGGTGTCATTAGTCCATTGTCGAGTAGAACGACACTGTACGTGGACAATGGAAACCACCAAATAGGATTTTGAATAACAGCATGATAGCGGACTGTTTTCATCCACACTGTAATGCACACAACCGTGCACCTACCTTCGTAAACAGATTTATTTCATCCGACGATCAGATTCTTCCCAGGGAACTTTCATACCTCTTCAACAATAACAACTTTGTTGCAGTCAAGTCTTCAAAGCTGACTGGACAAACAACGTCGACAATACCAAAGCACAGGGGCTGTAGCGACTCACGGGAGCAGCTACTTACCTCTCCCTGAGCGACCAAGCAAGCTACACAAGTCGTCACTGATTACATAATAGTGACAAAGGTGTTTCTCGACACCCATTCCGTTTCCTTTCATCAAAACAAGACATTCTTTAACGTCGACTTCCTCTTTTTCAAAAACGTCGATGTTGAATAGGTGTTGGGGAATAATCCGCATTTCCTGAAACGCAATCTCCCGAAGTTTCGGGTATATAAAGAACTTCTTCATCCCTCTTTTGCCGTATCTAGCCAGTGCTTGTGGCCAGACGAGCACTCAGGGTTGCGCATCTCAAAGTTTGTTGATTTTTCAGAATTCCAGAATTTCCGAGTCTGACATACGGTACGTACCTCTGGTCTTTTTGCGCTTGCTGAGTAATAACTCTATGTTTGCCAAGACTCTGCACAGCACAGCACAGGACCTGCACAGTACCTAGGAAGGTACCTAAATTATTTTGTGGGGCGGATCTGACATAATTCGGAACATTCCACAGGCATCTTCCTCACGTCTTTCTTCGCATCTTCATCATTCTTTTGGGACTTCAGCAATCTTACCACGACCGCCTACCTCCTCGCCCATCGCCATTCAGCAATCCTTGCCATCATGGCGACCGCGGTCCCCGGTCCGGATGCTGACTACAGCAACTTCTTCAAAACCCAGGGGCAAGCTGCTGGTGAGAAGAAAAAAGAGTTCCAGGAGAATCTGAACAAGCGACTTCAATGTCCCGACTGTAGAGAGGATCCCCCTAATCTGGTCGAGGAGTTTTCCTCCGGCGATATGGTCTGCGGCTCCTGCGGCTTGGTTCTCGGCGATCGAATCATCGACACTCGAAGCGAGTGGCGTACGTTCGCCAATGACGACCAGGGCAACGATGATCCGTCTCGTGTCGGTGACGCTATGAATCCTCTTCTCAACGGCTCCCAACTCGAGACCAACATCGCCTTCGGGGAAGGCACGCGCGCGCGAGAGCTACACCGTGCTCAGAACCGAGCAGTCAGCGACAAAGCCACAAAGACCCTCCTGGCCGCCTATCGCGAGATTACTAATCTTTGTGAGGCTATCAACATCCCGAGGACGATCCAAGACTCCGCGAAGCACATATTCAAGTTGACCGAAGACAACAAGCTGTTCAAAGGCAAGCCTCAGGAAGCTGTCATTGCGGGTTGTATCTTCGTCGCTTGTCGCCAGGCCAAGGCTCCACGTACATTCCGTGAGCTCTACTCACTCACCAATGTTTCGAAGAAGGAAATTGGCAGAACTTTCAAGTCGCTGGAGAAGTTTTTGCAGAGCAACCGCGATGCGAATGTCAGCGGTTCGTTCCTCATGGTCGAGAACTACGAAGCTACCGGTACGACCGGCGCAGCTGAGCTGTGTGCTCGATATTGCAACAACCTCCAATTCCGGAATCCTCATCTTATGGAGAAGATCTCCAAGGTCTTGGCCGAGAAGAGTTCTTCCCTCAAGGACCTCGCCGGTCGATCTCCCCTCTCCATCGCAGCCGCGTCCATCTACATGGCATCACATCTTATGGGTGATCCCAAATCGTCTAAAGACATTGCCATGGTAGCTGGTGTCAGTGACGGTACTATCAGGACCGCTTACCGACACATGTACCCGTCTCGTGGGGATTTGGTTGAGAAGGATTGGCTTGCCCCGAAAGGGACTGGACGTATGGATCAACTTCCTCCGAACTAGGGGCGGAAGAAGCCTACCAAACGGAAAGCCACAGAGCAAGCCGATCAGACGACTTCGATTTGAGAAACGCAACGGCTGGAAGGCCAGGCCAAACCAGGATCGGCATGAGATTATGAGGTCTCTCTCATTTTCCTCACAGATCTCGTTTCGAGAATGAGATTCGCAGATATCCTTGCATCGTGGTTTTTTTCATTTTTTGCGTTGACTTGATTGTTCGCTCGCATCATCTCAAGTCTATTCTCTAAGGGTGATGAAAAACTTATACGCGGAAGGGAGAATGGAAGATGACCGTACTCGCCGTCTGGGGTGATTTCCGCTGGCCAGTACTAGTTTCTTCAGGTTCACTTCTACGCTGTGTTGCTCTTGAAACAGAGAGCTTATATGTCCTCTCGTCCACAAGCATATACGAGGTTGATGGCTAGTTGACGAGGGATATGCTATGATATTTGGCTACGGCCAACAATGCTTTTTTTTCCCTCTTCGCAATGAGGCATGGCAAAGGGTGTTAATGGAAGGCAAAATTGAGATTATGGCAATTGCTTGGTCTTTTACTACGTTCCTAGGGGGGGTTAAGGGATCGTAGATGCAATCAAGGCACCCATGAGAGATTTTGCTGGATTGCGACTCGTGTTACAGTAGTGAAGTTGAATGCGAATCCGATTTGGCATGAAATTTGGGGTGCGTAAGGTGAGATTTTCGAACAGTTCTTGTCCATAAATACCCCTTCCTCTTCCACTTCTCCTTTTCCATTTCCGTAATCAAGATCCCGCGGGTTGAGCAGATGATTCCCTCACGGGCTGTATGTTATAAACATCATATATATAGGCATCTATCCACTAAATAAATAGATTGTGGTATACTTGCCATACCTAATATGAGCTGTCCCATATGTGTCGTCCAAGTGTGTCTTTTAATGTTGTCTACCTACATTACTACGCAACCTGTTCCTGGTGTATGTCTTGGGAAGTACATGTAGCTAGCCCAGCACGTCTTTCCTATTACATAACATTAAAAGCTTCCATTGCGATCTTGGACCCGAAGCTGTGGATATAGTTGAGCGCTAGACGAAGCTACTCGGTAGAAAATGCCCCGGGCACTATGGCGTTACCCACCGATATAGGCTTTGACGGCACCCCGCATGCCGCTCCGCTTCTCCGTTTGTGCTGTGACGGGTACCTGAACTTTGGCATACATTTAGGTGGTGGCCGCCGTATCTTAGGTACAGCTAGGTAAGGACCCCTCTTGATAAAGGTAATTACCAAAACATCCATTGGATAGGTACCTACTTTTCTTTCTTCCAATTCCCTAACAAATGCTTCTGTCCAAACTTGCCCCCAAGTTTACTTCCACTACCCGCCGTCTTTATTCCTCATTCACAAACACCAGCACCACCGCACTCAGTAGAAACAACATGAAGCTCCTGTACCCCACATCCCTCAAGCTCGACATCAAGAGCCTCGAAGGATTCTCGACGTCTCTTCACCCCTACGACGTCAAGGCCCCGATCCCGGACGACCTAACCGACGCCGAGATCCTCGTAACCTGGACCAACAGCGCAGACAACCTGAAAGACGCGGCAAAGCGCCTCACCAAGCTCCGCTGGATCCAATCCCTCGCCGCGGGTCCCAACGACGTGCTCGCAGCCGGGTTTCCCAAAAACGTCATCGTGACCACGGGGTCGGGTCTCCACGACCGCACCGTCGCGGAGCATACCCTGGGATTATTGCTTAATGCCGCGCGCCGCTTCGACCAGATGCGCGAGTTCCAGCTCCGGAGGAAGTGGCCCGCGCACCTCGGCGGCCCGCAGCCCGATCGCCCGAAGGATCGGTTCACGACGCTGAGGGACGCGCGCGTGCTCATCTGGGGGTACGGCAACATCGCCAAGACGCTGGCGCCGCGTCTCACGGCGTGGGGCGCCGCGGTGAAGGGTATCGCGAGGAGCGCGGGGGTCAGGGAGGGCGTGGAGGTGTACGCCGAGGATAAGTTGCCGGAGCTGCTGCCGCAGACGGACGCCCTGGTTATGATCCTGCCGGGCTCGGAGAGCACGAGGGATGTGCTTAATGCGGAGAGGCTGAAGCTCTTGCCTAAGCACGCGTGGGTTGTGAATGTGGGGCGGGGCACGAGTATTGATGAGGACGCGCTGGCTGATGCACTCGAGAAGGGGGCGATTGGGGGCGCTGCGCTCGATGTGTTTAAGACGGAGCCGTTGCCTGAGAGCTCGAGGCTGTGGACTACGCCGAATTTGATTGTTAGTCCGCATGCGGCTGGTGGAAGACCGCAGGATGCAGAGGCGCTGATTGCGTATAATCTTCGTCGGTTCTTGGCTGGGCAGGAGTTGAAGAATGTGGTGTAGCAATCACACTTGAAGAGTAGGCTGTGAAATGTTGGAGGGAGAAGACATATTTGCAAGTGGATGAATTTGGGAGCGAGAGGAGTGGTCGCTGGAATTGGTCTGCCCCTGAGGGTACGCTTGGGTTCACTCCGAGGTTAAAATACCATACGAGATTATGAGATGCAGAGGAAAGCGGAAGTAGGCTAATTCCCTACCCCTTTTCCTCCTTGCCCCTTTAGGTATTCGATACATCTTCGATCACCTACGCTTAGAAGAGACTAATAGACAATATTAACCTGCTCGACTTCTTCCATGTTGATTCAATATACATGGTGAACTCCTTAATCAAGGATACATGCTAGCTCTCCTGTATGATATTGGGGTCGATGGGAAACATTCGCTAACATCTGGTCTTGATGTTGCAACCTCGTTGGGAGCACGATAACATGGGATTCTCCCTAGTAGGTAAAGAATCTTACTTCCTGATTCCTTGGCACCAGAGATATCAAGCTGATCCATACCAGGAATAACATCATGTAGACCACCTACTCTGAGATATGATGTCTAGGAGAAGTCACAAGGCTACGTGTCTCCGTATATGAAAGAAACAAGCCTGTTCGAGATACCCCCTTTTCTGTGGTAGTATATATACTTGGTATATGACTTAAGTCGAGGTTCATCTCACGAGTAAGGCTAATTCCATCTTGTAGGCCATGAGCATGCGTCTCAGTGCGTTAGACGTAGCTCGATCTGTACCAACGTACCCAGCGTATGGCGGCTGGCAGTCCACTGACGCCGCAGTCGCGTCACGTCGCTGCCGGGCATGGCTAAATTCTGGCTGTTGCCCGGGACTGCGAAAGGGTTATAAGAGGCAATAACCTGCAGTTCTTTCAGCCGACCCCGCTATTAGGTCGCGACGGGGCGCGTCCCGGAGTGGTCTAATGGTTTGGGTGACTTGATGGCTAGAGAAAACTGCACCGGCAGGTCATACGGTGGAGCGGTATGCCCGTAACTTGACACTACGACCTGTACAAAGTGGTTTTTCGTAGGTCCGACGTTCGAGCCCGGGATCGAACACAGGACTGAGCTTTTTTGCCAAATAAAATATTTTTTTTTCTTTGGTCACATACCTCACAGTTGTCTTCGTATTATTTTTATGATGATGCTCTTGATATTTCGTATCCCGAATCCCCTTATTTTCTGCGCAGCTCAAGAGCTACCAAAATATCTCTTTCTACTACGATACGTAGCATACCAAGGGGAAAGATCTCGGTTCAATCCCATTCATCTATGAGCTTGCCCTTGGCCTCAAGAACCTCGTGAGCCAATCTAGCGGTGAAAGTTTATTGTTCGGTATGTGAGATCTATCTAGTATTAGCTACTGCTACTATTCAAAGAGCTCATGACTAGGTAGACTGCAGGGAACACGATTACTTAAGTCTTGCTCCTAATTAGAGTGGGTTGATTCTCGGAATCTCGGTTCTTATGTCTCCTACGAATGACCTCACTAGTCGTCGGCAATATCGACATACATATTGATAAAAGGTATGACAGCTTGAGCGAGCATCGCACGTAGTTATCGGCGATAGGTGATTTGTGATACGATCGATCGACATGTTCGCCCTCTTATAGGTCGTGACCGGTCCGGTTAGTCCTCATCATAGCCTAATTCAAGCCAATGATGCCCCCTATTGTCTATCTTCAAGGAAGTGAAGAGACTATTGCATCGTTGAAGAACCCATGTGTCGGGCCGAGATGTGCATATGTAAGCAAGCATTGAGGCGGGATTTGGGCATGACTAATCCCGGCAAGCGGCATTTAAGTAGAGGAGCCGAGCTGCCATGCGTACTTGAAGGATTTACATCCATGCTTATCCGGATGTACGTAATGCCCAGCAGAGCCGTGCTACCGAGCTTTTGGACGGGAGAATCCGTTTTGTCTTGGTGCTGACCTGGTTTAGGAAATACAATCCAAGATGAGTAAAATAGTTTCTTAATCTCACAGGCTGACGTCCCAAAAGGGAGTAGAGGTTTTCCAAGTTCATCTTGTCGGACGTCATGGATGTTAGTGAAGAAAGACATTTGACTCGCCTGGCCTGTCCTTTACGACACTGTACTACCTAACGAGGCGTTCAGCTGGATTACATAACTCCGTACTCCGTTCAGCATCGAGCACAGTAATTCCGTTTCGAGTAAAGTTTTATAGAAGCAGCGGTGCTAATCATATCTTGAAGGTCTAATTGAGATGTCGGATGTGTCTAGGCCGAATGATTAGATTCACCGTTGGTAAGATATGATGACGACCACTACCCCTGTCTGACTGGTAACTGTACTACAGGAGACTCAGCTGAGGTGTAAAATCTGATAGATAATCACATTCCCGGGAAATCTACTTACTTTTCTGTTCCTAGTTCCACCGCCATTAATACTTGTAATCCACGAAATGTGTTAAGGGGTTTAATTGACCCCTAGACAGTTGCTAAGCATCTTCAAGAACCCCATACTGTTTTCGGTCACCGCTTTGACTCACGCCGGGGTGGAACCCCGAACGGGACACAGGTTACGATACCGCCCGTACGTAAACCCCACGACGGCCCCAGGATTACGTTACTTGGTACTGTCCCGTTAGCGTACATTCAAGCCTCAAAACCCCACGGAGTTTCTCAGCAACAAACTATCATATAAGAGCTAGACGATGAACTTGGTTCCGAAAAGATTAAAGAAAGCCAACATGAATACCTCTATCGGTCTCTTCTCTCGCCAAGGACTACTTCCTCATCACGATAGTGGATAGAATTAGACGGCTACCATGATACTTGTCAACTGTCTCCTAACGCTCGCCACCGGCATTTCCCTGGCCGTTGCGAGCCCCTTGCCATATGCGTACCACACAACAGATCACTCCGGCCTCCCAGCAAAGACTGTCTTCCAATTCAACGAGACTGGCACTTGGTTCGAAAACATTGCCGTTCGTCCTAATGGCGACCTCGTCTTGACCACACTAATGCCCAGTGGCTCTGTCTGGACTCTAAAGCGCCCGTATGCTCCACATCCGGAATTCGCCTTGCTGCATACATTCACTGAGACCCCTGGTCTAGTCGGGATCGCCGAGACCAAGTCCGACACTTTCGTCGTCCTCGCCGCTGAATTCGAGGGTGCGGGTGACCCTGTCCCTGGATCCTATTCTATCTGGGAGCTCTCGTTGCGGGGCGCATCTCCCGCCACGCGCAAGATTTCCGACCTCCCGGAGGTCCAGCTCGGCAACGGCGTCACGTCGGTCCCTTCCTGCAACGGGGATATCGTGCTCATTGGTGATAGCTTCGCGGGCTCGTTATGGCGTCTTAACACGACGTCTGGCTCGCACGAATCCGTTCTTGCGGTCGCTGAGATGGCGCCACCGGCTGGTGCCGCGCTGCCTATTGGTATCAACGGCCTTAAGATCTACGACGGCTATGTGTACTGGAGTAACTCTGCGACGGTGACCATCTACCGCTCCAAGATTGATAAGAATGGGTATCCTGCGGCCAACGCTGCTATTGAAACCATAGCAACCCTAGACTCACCGTTCGTGGATGACTTCGCTTTTGATGCGCAGGGTTTGCTATGGGCTGCGACGAATAGCGACAACAAGGTCGATGTCGTTCGTCCGGATGGCTCCTTCGAGACCGTCGTTGGTGGTGCGACGGAGGATATCGTCGGTGGTGATACGGCCGTCGCTTTTGGCCGGACGTTGCAAGATCGGGATATCCTCTACGTCACTACTAGTGGCACACTCCCTAACAATAGAACAGAGCCGGCGAAGATAGTCGCTGTCAACCGCGCTGCGTTTCATTAGAGGAATTCAGAGGGTTATCAGTGAGCAGTGTATATAATACAATCCTGTCATTGCTAATGGAAGATGTAGACGCTTGTTAGGCTAATGTAATAATCGTAATACCCCAATCTCCCCTGTTTCCCTGTCCTAGAATGTAAGCTCTTTTTTCTTCTTTCAACTTCAATTATGGTATTTGTTGATCTCAGATCCTGCTGATCATACATTGCTACCTAGTCTCCATCTATTTTCTTCACAACTCCAAAGCCTCTCTTCGAGCCAGTTGTGGTCAAGGGGGGCAGGAACATGGCCCTACACCTCAAAAGAGCAACGAATTTTTCGAAGATACCTTCACACCAGCCAACAAAAGCAACCCAATACACCACCAAAACACATACTTCCATGCACTATCTGGGACACTTGAGATCGGACATTGAGGACTATCGCGAGGAGGACTCTAGAGACGGAGAGACCGAGAAGCTCGCAAGTGCTCGACCGCCTGCATTAAGGCCAAGGTCCAACGCAAGGACGTGACCACTGTAAACCTCCGAATCCCGCTCCACCTCGTGCGGAGCAAGCTGTCGTGTCGCCAGACCTAGCTCAAGATATTTACAGAAGAATGAGCTTCGACCCAGAACATGGTAGACTCGCCGGTACAGGCCTCGAACGCTCCCGCTCCTCGACGGGTATGCCTGCAGCAAGCAAGGCCTTGTGAGATCAAGGTCGGGATGCCTCTCGCTTACACGAGGGTATCCGAATCCATCGCCGAGGACGCAAGATTGGATTGTCGATGTGCCTAAGTGGCATATGAAGAGATGCTACTAAGTACTCGTATATGCTCTGTTCGAAAGCTACAGCGACCCTTTTCACAGCGGTTAAAAATGCTTACTTGACATTGGACTCGTACGGCCTAGCTTTCGAACAGGGAATAAACATAAGAAAAGTTTCAGTGATTGGCGATATCAATAGTTTGAGGCATATATATATATATATCAGAGGTAGGTAGTGAAGTCTCTTCCCTTAACTCCTTCATTGCCGTCGTGGGTGAGCTTTGATCCCTCGACGCTAACTCGGAAACGCACGGCTCATGTCGTAGTAAGAATGTGGAAGACGTAAGAGCACCTGGCGATCCCCTTGCGAAATACCTGCTAGAAAAGCAACAGGCCGAGGGCATCACCGTGCCGAGGGATAGAAGGCGGAGGGAGCGAGCCAGGATCAAGATAGCTTATAGCTAATATCCCCAGACCCGCCACGGGAGGTCCCAAGCTCGGGCCTGACAAGTATAGGGCACTGCTTTAGGAAGGGCAGTGTTGATTCATGGTGGCTGCATTAATAAGAAATCAGAGAGGCTGCTTCTGAATGGTAAGATATGACTAGGGAACAAGGAAAGAATAATCGTAATGTTTCTGTATCGGTATATATGAGGGACCGTGTTGGTCGGTGAGTGGAGTTGGAAGGAATCTGATCTGGGAAAGCAGAGAGGAGGGCTGGTGAGTTATATAGACGATTCACACCCACCTACACAGCACTGAGATCACAAGAACACTACAGAAGCTATTCCCCCGGTGGCCGCCGTCGATTCTTCGTTTGCTAACAGCCACAAATCTCATATACGTGCATAGCTAGATGCAGAACGGCGTCACGACAGAGAATCATTGCATCATGGAAGAGAATCAAAGCGTCGGTAACCGGCCATATCTGCCTGACCGTCTCTGATAGGTACTATGAAGATCGTTGGTTGTTCTGTAGGTATCTATTCCAAACCAACATCTGCCTAGTTCCGTCCCGTAAAACCGACATGCATCTAAATTTGACGCATCTATACCCAAATGACTAAGGAAGTCTGAAAATGCTATGTTGATGCCAGGCAGTTGTGTCGTCAGATGCTGCCTATACCCGTGTACGCCAATGAGATGAAGCGCTTCAGGCGGCTGCCCACCCATGCTCCCGCTTGTACCACCTAATCGTGTCCATACCGGTCTGGACGCGCATGCCGATTCGCGCATCTAGTACAAATGCCTCCCACTTTGCCACCTTGTCAAGCCAAGACTGGCATTCTTCTATCTTCTCCCGCAACCAGTCTTCTCCGTATTCTTCTTCCTCGTTGTCATCCCTCCGAAGTTCAGGCTTCTGTACTTCGACCCATGCGAGTGCCGCCATCTCGTAATGAGCTGCAGGTAATGCGTAGTCATCTTTAGTGGGACCCTTGAATGCCAGCCTACCGCTACATGTTAGTCATAGTCTCACTGGAAGAAAGAGGGGGGGAGGCGGGGAGGGTGTTGTTTGTGCTTACTTATCCATAGCTAGAATGCTATCGAGCAGCTCGCGGGCCTCGTCTAGTTTGCCTAGCTCACGTGCCACGGCGGCTCGACAAACATCCCTTGTAGCTTGTTCATCTAGTTCCGCTTTAATCTTCTTTCGCGCCTCCTCGGGTGCGGTCAGCCGATCCCATTGCAACACCTTCTCCGACATCTCAAGCTCTGGTGTTTGCATCTTTTTTGTTCCATTCCACAGGTACGTCATCTCTTCTGCGGGACTCACACCCACAGCGTCGACTAAGTCGATACCTAGCTCCTTGGATCTCTCCTCCCACTTCTGTATCTTTCGTGCAACGAACTGCTCGAATGGTAGTGGCTTGGCTAAGAAACGTTTCTTACCAGCTACCGTGGGTGCTTTGAGGAGAAGTTCCTCCGTCTTCTTCTTATGAAGTTGGATCTGGGTCTCATCCTTCTCCTTACTATGAAATGCATTCCTGTAATTTTCTAATTCGGCGCACCCTGCGATATAGTAGTACAATGTGGGACTCCAGTCATTGAGTTCGACACAGCGAAGAAAGTTATCGCGCATGTCGGGATAGTCGTGGATATACATGGAGTCCAATGCCATCTCAAAGCTGTTGAGCGCCGTGACCTGGCGCATTTTCGACTGAGTATTGCTCTTTAAGACCTGGAGAGCGCCATGCAAGTCCTTGTTATTGCCTAGAATACGGGCCTCCTCAAACCGCCAAAGCCCACTGTCCGGATATCGTGAGCGCATTTGAGCCAGCAGTGCTTTGCATCTAGCCCTCGGGTACCCGACAATAGCGCCTTTCTCGACATCCTCGTCGGAAGGGAGGATATCAGCAAAGCTTAGGAGACCATTGTAATAGGAGAGTAGCATGAGACCCCCGACGGCGCCGTTGATGTTATTGAATTGAGAACTCTGCCAAAGCATCTGTATGCCGCGCTCGCGGTCACCTCTGAATCCAATGATTGATAATAGACGTGAGAAAGTTGGTGGAACCATCGAGAGAATTAGGAGCAAGGAACCCATACACATGTTAGCGCCGCTGTGAACAAAAATGTCTACAGGGTTGTTGAAAATATCGGAGCTGGAACCATTTGGCGACGATGGGCTCAATGGCGTACCCGGCTTTTCCGGTTGTGGCTTCGACGTGGCGTTAGAATTTATAGACAGTTTGCTTAATCTTTTCTCTGGAGGATTGGAATTCTTGGTGAGATGACCCTCATAATTCAATGGAGTCTGTGCTCCCGAATGCGCTTCATCCGCATCTACAAATTCGAGGTCAGTGTCGGTGTCGTCAGTACCGTTTTCGCGTGCACCGGAAGTCGAACTTGAAGACGAAGTCAGCTGCTCCTTGGAGAAATCCGAGGACAGACCCTTTTTCTTCAAGTACGCCGCTTCTGCCTGCATAATCTCATCGAGAGTAAGGTAAGCCTTTCGTAGCCTGTAGAAACCTCGGAGGGCCTCCGTCAAGCTCTCATGAAGGACAGCTATAATGGCGGACATGAGTTGGGAATCAGCAATAACCAATGAGTACTCGCTTCCGGGAGGATATATCCTATCTTCGCCGGCCTTGGCGTCTCTTTGCGCTTTCTTCATTTCATTCCAGGAGGTATTCTCGCAATCAGTAAGTCGACTACTTGCTTCTGCCATAATCTCCTTCTCGAATCCGAGTATACTCCTCATGAAGATGCAGACGGCCATTCCGAGGTGATGAAAGGAAGAGTCGCCCTTTCGGAGTCTCTCCTCGGCACCTTCGATATCGTCGTTCATGATCATAGCAGTACTAGCCATGGCATCCTCCATCGCGGCTATCTCCTTGGCACGAAGGTCCGCTTGCGACACTGTTGGGCTCAGTTTGGGTGCGGACCCCCGAAACCACGCCCCTATCCGACTCATGGTGACGGATTTAGTTGGATACAACCTCGAATCGGCACTAAAACAGGGGCTGTCTTGGCCGGAAATTTTTTAAAATCCCAGCCCTACGGATGTCTCGTTTTTAAGACGGTGACAGATCCGCGGCATTCGCAAGTAACACGGGATAGTTTCTAACCTCTAAATGTCGTGTTATAGAATATAAAACATGGTAGGATGTGAGAAGGCGAAGACAAAGATTGCGAAGCCTTTGGAAGAAAGCTCCGAAAAAAGCTTATGTAAAAAAGGATCTGGACAAGCAGAATGCATGCATGTTGTGACTCGCGTGTCGGAGCTGAAATTCCTTATTCACCGAGTTGGCTTTGTCCCATTTGAGGGAGAGCTCGGGATGACGTCTTAAAGCCGGAGGAGCTACAGAACAGGTGGGTTCCAGCTGGTACTAGACTGGTCTAGGGCATCGACATTCTCAGTACATGATAGTCATATGTAGGTACATATGTTAATATATGAAAAGTATAGAAGGTGACATAGGTATTGATTGGGAAGATATCGAGTTTTGTGTGTGTGTGAAAGGGGGCTAAGTAATACAGTCAGACAAGATACAGATAAGTAAAGCAAATTAAATAGGACCCTGAATGATCCAGAGCCCGATTAAATGGAAACATGGTAGATTGAGGCTCAGCGCACGAGATAGGTTGCCAATTTGGTAACAAGGAACGAAATCAACCTAGCAAGCAACCTGGAAGCAAGCAAAGCATAGCCCACTAATCAACCGTTGAATTGATTTAGCAGGGTCGAGTGGGAGGGCTGGAGGGGTGGAAGGGTTCACTCGTATGTGGTACCGACAGTACGAAATCTTGTACGACGCCCACTTCAAATGTTGGGTTCTTCCCGACCCTGGTTCCTGGAAAGTAGAACGATTGGCTAAGCGGGGATAAGCTTAGCTCCCGTAAACGTATTCGGAGCAACGGCCTTTGAACCTTATCCGTATGCCGAGATCGATTTTGTACGGGATATGCAAATTTATGTAATGAACGAGCTTAGTAAACAATCTGTGTTACATAAGCGAAAGATAGCAAGGTTGAACCAACTTCAATCGTCTTTCAGCTTTAAGCCTTGCCTCTACTTGATTCCACATTCAGCCTTGTGGCAATCACAACACCGACAAAGAAACCAGGCACCAGGCGTGTACGAATTCATACTTATTTCCTGCCTACCTACCTACTCTACCGTGTTTAGCATTGGCAGACCGGTCCGAACCCAACACATAGAACAAATCATGGCTGCACCAACAGATAAGGCCGGCGAGAAGTCCGCTGCCGAAACCACAAAGTCGGAGCAATCAAAGGAGCCGCAACAGCAGAAGTCGACCGCCGCACTTGAGGAGGATGACGAGTTTGAGGACTTCCCCGTCGAAGGTGCGTTTGCTTGTTTGTTTCCGAACAGGACGCTATTTTGCCCTGCGTTATTGTTGGAATTGTCTCTCCGGTTCTTCTATTCGCAACAGAATGATGGAGCTAGACTATACCATCTTACATATTTATGCCCCCCCTTGCATTCCTCTCCCCTCTTTCCGGTTCTTCAACCCATGCAAATACTAATTACTAATACGCAATAAATAGACTGGCCAGCAGAAGAAACCGAAGCAGCGGCTACAGCAGGCGGCAACGGCACCACGACGCAGCACCTGTGGGAGGAGAGCTGGGATGACGACGACACCACCGACGATTTCTCCACGCAGCTGAGGTATGTGATTCGCGTCCTATATCTGCTTTCTTCGTATCTCCTACCTCGATGCTACACTATCTCGCTATCTCTTATTTCTTCCACCCTTCCTCTTCCTAAAGTATCATTATACTGACATAAATACTCATCTACAGAGAGGAACTCAAGAAAGTCGAACAGTCGAAGCGAAGATGAACTGTCGAGACCGACTCAGGCGTATCCAGGACAAGAACCAAAAGCATAAAGGCTAGCTAGGTAGCTAGCTAGGGAACCGAACGAATTGTATTTACTCTGGCTCTTCTATGGAATTTTTCGCAAGAAGCAAGTGAGCAAAACATCGATTAATAGACCTGGAGTTGTGTTATGAATCACACATATGCCTTCCCATACAAAGATGACTTTGTCTTCCGTGCTTAGGAATTTGAAAACAATTTAGACATATTTCTTAGTAAACTATCGCTATTTTCCATTGATCAATAGTATTTTTTGTACATCTAATAGTTATCCTTGGTATGGTATTCATCTAATTTTGGCTATGTCATAAACTCAATGCCTATTTGATACGTAACGTTCAAGTAACAAGAAAAGGATACCACCAGGCCCATTTACCTTATCAGTATCCCGTGTACTTAGCTATTAGCTAACATGCACCATCGGCCCCAAACCCGGTCATCCTGTTTTAAACAATACTATCCGATGCTCACAAACGCATCGAGTTCCCCAACCTTCATTTAGTGCTGAGAGCAACCACGCCAGGGAGAGCCTTGCCCTCTAGCAGCTCGAGGGAAGCACCGCCACCAGTAGAGACGTGCGAGCACTTGTCCTCAGCACCGTACTTGGCAGCGACGGTGGCAGTGTCACCACCACCGATAATACCGATCTTGCCAGCGGCCACAGCAGCCGTGAAGGCATCTAGAGTAGCCTTGGTACCGTTGGCGAACTTCTCGAACTCGAAGACACCAGGGGGGCCGTTCCATAGAATGGTCTGGGCGTTGTCGATGGCCTCCTTGTACAGCTTGATGGACTCGGGACCGCAGTCGAGACCCATCCAGCCATCAGGAATGCCCTCCTTGTCGGTAGCCGTGCTGGTGTTGGCATCCTTGTCGAACTTGTCTGCCGTGATGTAGTCGACGGGCAGGACGACCTTGACGTTGTTCTTCTTGGCCTTCTCGATCAGCTGGGCTACGTTCTTGGAGCCGGCTTCGTCGAAGAGGGAGTTTCCAATGCTGACGCCCTCAAGGGTCTTCTTGAATGTGAAGGCCATGCCACCGCAGATAATGATGCTGTTGACCTTGTCCAGCAGGTTGTCAATGAGCTGGATCTTGTCGGAGACTTTGGCGCCACCTAGGATAGCAAGGAATGGACGCTTGGGGTTTTCGAGAGCTTGTGCGAAGTAGTCTAGCTCCTTCTTCATGAGGAAACCAGCAGCCTTCTGCGGTAGGTCGACGCCGACCATGGAAGAGTGTGCTCGGTGGGCAGTTCCAAAGGCATCGTCTAGAGATAATGGTTAGTTCCTAGTGTCATAATGGCTTTCTAGGCTGAGATATGTATGTTATCTTAGAAAAATACTTACTGATGTAGACGTCACCAAGAGCAGTCAAGCCCTTGCGGAACTCTTCGACCTTGGCCTTGTCGGCCTTCACCTTCTTGCCCTCAGCATCCTTGTAAGAACCTTCTTCCTCGGGGTGGAATCGCAAGTTCTCCAACAGAATAACCTGGCCGTTGTCTGCCTTGTTCACAATGGCCTCAACCTCGGGGCCGACGCAGTCTGGAGCGAACTCGACGCTCTTCCCCAACAGCTTCTCGAGCTCTGGGACGACGGGCTTCAGGCTGTACTTAGGGTTGACCTTGCCATCGGGACGGCCAAGGTGGGACATCAATATTACAGCTTTCGCGCCATGGTCGAGGGCGTATTTGATAGTGGGGATGGCACCAACGATACGTTGGTTGTTTGTGACCTTCTTGTCAGCATCGAGAGGGACATTGAAGTCGACCTTTTAGGGAATTCATGTTAGTTCTCCGGTGTGGAAGTGCGCAATGTCATTGACCATGTAATATTTCTAGCAAACGGGAATCTGGAAGGTCGACTTCGAATCACTTACCCGGATGAGCACTCTCTTGCCCTTCAGGTCAACGTCCGTGATGGACAACTTGTTGGACAGAGACATTTTGGCAAACGATAGATTTCAATTGGAATTCGATTCTAGAAAAGATTTGCAGGAAGATTACAGAATGATCACAAAGAAGGTTGCGGTATTTCAAGATGAATATTCTTGGGATGTCCGTAGGAAAAAAGCACGCAGTACAATGTAGGAAGCCGGACTAATAATACTTTCTGATGGAGGGGCAGAGGGGTAGCAGCTACTTGGAATCTACAGTAGTGGGGTGAGGTCAGTGAGCTCGACGGGTGACGTCCACTGCATCCAATCCGCGATCTGGCGTGGTGCTAAGCCGCTAAGTCAAGCATGTAACCACACTAGCAAATCCGGCGGGTTGATACTTTCGTGTTTCAGACTCTCCTATAGGAAGTTCCCGCTTTCAAAGTCCAGACGACCGCAATTCTCCGTTCGTCTACGAAAATCTAAAGGGATGCGATGATCGTGGGCCGATTCTTTTCGTCCCGGCTTCTAGTGGATAATACCGATTATCTTATTTTCTTATAAAGGCGGATGTCATGATGATTGTGTCCGAGCCATCTTTTCACGGTGTTACAACTACTCTCGAATTGACCAATGACAATCTCGGATTATGGCACTCCTACTTTCTTGCTTGTGTCTTTGGCGCTTCCATGGGTGACTGAGGATTTCTGTTGAACCAGTACCGTTTGCTCATGATTTGGTGGGGCCTCGCCACGCGCGTGCTAATACTTCTAATTTCCATCTAAGTACACGGTTATACTGAACTGCTGATCCCAAATCTTCAACCCCAAAAATGAATACACCACCCTGTACCGTATAGTGTTGGTCATCTTGAATGACTTACGAAGACCGTATTCTTTGACACCGCAACGCCTACCCACTAAAATCCAAGAAGTTTTTGTTATAACAAGAGAGAAGCCTATTATTTTCCAATGCTAGGCACTTGATAGGTTTACTGGAGGCGAATGTTCGGAGAGTAGGGGGCGGTTTTCACCTCAACCTCCTCTGAAGCGTTCGTGAGGGAGAGGTATGCGGTCCAAGCGATACCGACGGTAGAGACGAATGGCTGAGGTAGGCTGTCAGTAATAGAGAAATTTATGCCGATATAGGTGTTGTAGCGGACGAAACTCACCAGCTGGAACTGAACCGGCATAAGTCTAAAGTTGATGATTTGTACGGCAGGCCACACCATAAAGTTGGCCTTCAAGGTTGGAATATACATGTCCCTAAGCTTGTGAGCAACGGCTCTGCGGCCACCTCCCTCTGCTATGGTCATGACTGTAAAGAAACATCCGATACCAAACGGCGCGAAGATTAGCTGGTCGAAAGCTACTCGCTTCATTGCCGGACCGAAAGCGCTCGTCTTCGTGATGGGAAACGCTCGCGAAAGAAAACTGAACCACTTATATTGTATAGGAGCCATCCCAAAACCGTACGCCATGAATCTTGTCAGTCGTTCGAAATCGAAGGGAGGTGGCAGATCCTTGGACTCTGGAATCAGTTCTCGGTCATTCCAAGGGTTCTTGCGATCTAGCTCGTGAATCTCGATTGCCACCGTGTCATCTTTAGTGACGCCGCCAGGTTTTCGCAGTGCTCGTTCTCGGACGGATGTGATAGTCTGGGCTACGGTGTCGGCAATGCCTCCGAGGACGGCGTTCGTCACCATCATGGTGAGGACTGTAATGGAGAGTGTCAACTTCATGTACTGTAATATTCTAGTAGAGCTATGTTAATACCTGGCCGTTCATCGTAGTAAGCATTGAAGCGCGATACCAAGCGCGCAATAATTGTCATTTCGATAAAGAAGATGACAGCATGAAGAAGTGGCTAGATAGGCAGGCAGGTGAAGTTAGTATATAGTATACGTAAAAAGAAAAAAAAATTGTCGGTCAAGCGAATGATGACGTCTTGTGATACGGACGGCGAAGGCTATGATAATATTGTTGGTGCAAATGATGCTCGAGTTCGGAAGAGTAGGGCTTATTATTGGGGAGGTTTGTGCGCGGAATTCCTTTACATACGATGCGATCGAAGATGAATTTGCTGTTGACGGCGCGAACGAAGCGGCGCCGAGTGAGTTCCCAAGTCATCTTAGAAGAAGTGGAAGGGACCGATTTGGCGAAAATCAAATGGGAAAGGTGCTCGTCGAATCTGGGGCTTGAAAACTGGGCTTCGCGAAGGCTCGTGCTAGATAGTCTACGATCGATGACGACAGATTAATGATTCCGATAAGAGAGGCGACCCCGTTTTGACACTGTTACCACCGAAGACCCAAGTTCAAAATGGGTCTGATTCGAAACGGCGTAAATCGACGAGTCTTGGCTAGGGAATTGACAGATGTCTAGCCTCTGATTCAACGGGTCTCGGACGAATCAACTAGGAGTCCTTGGAGGTTAAGTTAATTGATGAAATTCTGGAAATTTCAGAGGGAAAAAGAATTGATGAACTGAACCTGCCACTTTCAATTTTGGAGAAGGGGGAACGCACGGAAGGCACTGCACTGCCCTTGATTATCAATTTCCAGGTCGAGTCAAGTGACGGTGGAAATAGTTCCGATCGGCACTTCCCTCTACTTCACTGTACAACTCTTGTTTAGTACTTTCCCTAGGAGAAAAAAAAGTGAGTTATTATATTAATTGAGTACATGTATACATTCTTATTCAGGGACTTCAAATGTGAAGAGATAATAATTAGTGGTGATCCCAGAATGGACCCAATAAACGTGCCGCGGAGGGGTCATAATAAGACACTGCTACAGCCACCTACAACCCTTGGCGGATTCGGAAGCGCCTAAGGAAACTTTGATGCTATTAGCCAATTTGCCGCCTGAATATGGTTGTAAACCACAGTACAATCTCAGATTTAAAGCATACATGTACATGTAATGTTTATCTTAAACTCTCCTGAAGCTAACCTAGGATGATAGGTAGATTTGGAAAGATCAACCTGAGAAAGAGTTGTAGGGAGGAAAGAATGTATTAAAACTATCTCTTAATTCGATCGATTACAAAACTTCCTTTCCCACAATAACTACGAAGCTTCTCGCCTATTGAGGAGAAGTAGAGAAGAGAACGTAAGAAAGTATCGGCATTCATCCAGTCTGTTTAACCGCACTTGTTGCTCAACAATTCAAGGGAGTAAGATCAGGCCCTAAGACTGATAGGCAGCAATTGCATCTTTCAAGGTCTGGTCGATACTAGCCTGCTGTTGCTTCAAGCAGGCCTGGCGGGTAGGAATGAGACCAATTAGCGAGAACGCGAGAGCGTCGACGCCCACCTCGATGGCTCGTAGAGCACCCGCAATCGCAACGACAAGAGGGTTTAGAAATTTGTCCTCGGTGGCAGCAGCAGCATTCTCATGTTCCACCAGACCAAACCCGAGCCCTGGAAGCAAGCCGGCGCGACCAATAAATATTTCCAGTAGAGCCTGATGGATTCTCACGAAGTCAATAAGCGCAACGACGATGGTGTCGCTGTCACATCCTGGTGGGAAAGGGGCGAGCACAGCAAGGGCTGGCAAGCCAAAGGTTAAGGTAGCAGCAATATCCTTCAGCGGCGTGACTATGTCGGACAAAATGCTGAAGCGCGGTTCGAGCCCCCTTGCTCTTCTGAGGCCAATTTGCTTGGCGGCAACCTGCAGTTTCTGGGATGCGATGGCGACCTCGTTAATCAGCCCGATGACTATCTGGGCCGCATTATCGACTCCTTCCGAGCAGCCCTCCAAGGGACAGACCCCGCTGTTTCCTGTCGGGGTGGGCCCCCCTGCGCTGGTGTCGACAGTAGCCGTGGCATCAGCCGGCAGCGAAAGATCGGCGCAGGTTCCAGGTAGAGGTGAGGCGATGACGACTTCGGTGAGGTTGCTTTCGCTGTCGACAAAAGTGGTCGTAATTCCGGAAACCTGGGGAGGTACGTAGAAGGTGACTGTTCCCGGAAAGAAGGTCCCATTGGGTACGCCGATGACGGCAAAGCCTGGAACAGAGTCGCAAGCAGGCACGGTAGTAGTGAAGGGGCTGCCTTGAGTGGGAATTGGCACAAAAAGTGTCGACAAAGGCGTTTGGGCTTCACTGAAGCGGGTTGCGGCACTAAGGGCCAGCGCAACTGCGGCAGTAGTCTTCATCATCGTGAAGTAAGAATGGTGATGGTTGTGCGAATAGCTCTCTGTCTCGCTTGCCCTTGGATTGAGAAGTGAGATGATGGATGAGGGATGATGAAGCAAGGCTGGCTATGTGCACTTCATAGAACAGCGTCGTTCTCCTGGCGGCTTTTATATGAAGATTGTTAGGACGATGCCGACCGATTCACTACTGACACTGCGCCCGAGATCCGTTCCGACATTCAGAGCCGTCCCGTCGCAATGTAAATTGCACCGTTACCCCGAGGCTGGACTGTCACTCGAATGAGATTGACGAGGTTCAATGGCATATGCCGTTACCCGAAGTCATTATCATAGATCTTCCCAGCGCCCAAATCTAATGATCCAATTTCCACATCCACACAACATCTACCATGAAACGCACTGCCGGGAGGGTGCATCTATTGGCCGGTTTAGTCTAACGTTAGAGCACGATCTTGTGATCTATCAGCATTCAGACTACTTGAAGAATTGGGAACGGTGTATACTGCTAATGAAGAGAAAGGCTTCGCACAAGAAGAGTTGTTCAAAACCCGGTGAGCTATGTTACTTCATGAGTAACGCTTTCCCATGTTGTTCCCGAGACATTCAACGCTCCCGACAGCAAATTATAGATGCAAATAGCCTCCAACACTTCGCGATGTTCTTGTGGAGGACAGACGCAGAATCAAGACCCAACGGCATCATCATACATGGAACCTATATGTGGGTGAATGAGATCCCAAGTTTAAGTAAGGAGACTGACAATCGGCATGGCATAGCCTTCTCCCCACCTTAGTACAAATTCTTGACACCATCATCAGATTGAACAATGGAAATCGGTATGCAACCAGGCTGGTTATACCACAGACGCTTTCTGTCGAATACCCACCAGTTTCTATGTCAAAAACGCAGATCCTCTTCACATCGACCTTCAAGGCCTCGACAGCAACCCGAGAATATTGCTGTCATTGGCGGTGGTATCACGGGTTTGACTGCAGCATATTATGCGAGTAAACGATACCCCCTAGCTTCGATCACTCTCTTTGAGAGCTCAATGAGACTCGGAGGCCTCATTGAATCGGAATATGTATCACTTGATGAAGGTCCTGTTGTAGTCTGTGAGAAGGGCCCACGGACGCTGCGGGCCAACGCTCCCCGTGCTCCTGTCACGTATGATCTCGTGAGTCTTCGCGGCGTGTATTCATTTCGTCCTTCATTTCTATCACCACGTGCTACACCTATTCACCTACATTGCTGTTGGCAGAAGTCTGAGTTGTCTGGTCTAGATCCACGCCCTGGGCCTTAAGGAAACCCTCGTCACTGTGCCAAAACAGTGCCTAACAGGTAGCACGCGTTATATACTATATCCGGACCATCTCATACCTATACCGGCATTTAATCCTACGTTAGTACGTCGCCATATAGCCGCGGTACCAGCACCGTCCACTCTACAAGCAGGACAGCTTCTCAGGCTCCTGTACGTACTTACAACGGAGCCCCTCTTCACTGGCCTGTTGAGAGGACTACTACGTGGCGTCTATTTTTCAACACCTCGTTCTCCAGATATTCATGATGAGTCCATTGGGAGCTTTCTTGCTCGACGTTTCGGCTGTCGTTTAGTGGATAATCTCGCTTCTGCAATCATGAATGGCTTGTGCGCTGGTGATATTTATCGACTAAGTACCAAAGCTCTTTTACCTGGCTTATGGGACCTCGAGACGAGAGCTGAGAAAGACAGGAGAGGCCAAAATGATCTTCTATGGCCTAAACGCAGGGGAAGACGTTGTCAAACCGACTCTCAGAGGTTAAGTAACGCATCTTTGACCGGCCAATCTCAATGTTGTGAGGACGACCTGTTAGCGAGGCTCAGAAAGGGCCCGGCAGGAGATCTCGAAATAACGTTTAGGGACACAAGTGTCTTTAGCTTTAGAAGAGGACTACAGGAACTACCATCTGCTTTAGAAGCCGCTTTGATAAGGACTGACAACGTTCAGTTACATACAGAAACATCCGTGGAAAATATCAGGCATTGTAACGGGGGTCTGGAAATTTCGGTACGCCTATGCCGCAGATCACTCTTGTCATTTGGGAGAGTTCACATCTCTTATCATTACTGACAAGAACAGATCTCAGGACGGACTGGGACCACCACTCAACCATTCAAACACGTCATAGTCACAACACCCTACAATCATGTCCTCTCCGCGGCTAACCTGGACAATCCCCCCATGACTACTGTTACAGTTATGCTAGTTACGCTTTGCTTTAGCACCCCCTTTTTGAACCGTCCGTACCGAGGCTTCGGGTATCTAATCCCCAACTCGGTGCCAGCGCATCAGAACCCAGAGCACGCGCTTGGAGTTATCTTCGACTCAGACGCCATGCCAGATCAGGACCAACAAACATCCTGTACCAAGATCACTGTAGTACTTGGTGGGCATTGGTGGGCAGAGCGCACTTCTGCGTCTCTACCTACCGAGTCAGAGGGCTTAAGGATGGCCCGAAGACTGTTACAACGGCACTTAGGCATAACGGAGGACCCTGTCGCAAGCGTGGTGACGCTGCAACGGGACGCTATCCCGCAGTATGAGGTAGGACACTGTGACAAGATGGCACGGTTGCAC
Source organism: Hypoxylon sp. CO27-5 (assembly GCA_002120305.1). Taxonomy (NCBI): domain Eukaryota; kingdom Fungi; phylum Ascomycota; class Sordariomycetes; order Xylariales; family Hypoxylaceae; genus Hypoxylon; species Hypoxylon sp. CO27-5. The sequence goes on along the minus strand of KZ112554.1, from coordinate 58,914 downwards.
AGGTTACTGCTAGAACGGTTCGTGGGACGGCTACGTGTGGCGGGTGGGTCGTATCGCGGGATTGGGGTGCATGATTGTGTGTTCTCTGCGCGGAGCGTGGTCGAAGGGTTGGAGGTCGAGGGGCTGACAGGGTTGGAGTGTTTTGTGGACGGTGAGAGGACACAGACGCCTTGAACTCTAGAATACGTGTTAAACACAACCTCAACTCAATAGCCATCTCACTAATATTTAGGCCTCAAATTGAATTAGTGATGCGGCTCATGGAGTTGCTAAGAGCTTCATGTCATTAGAGCTAGAACACCAGAGAAGACGAACCTTCTACTGTATCAGAATAAAGGAAGACAACGATGTGTGAAAACATGAGCGAAAAGGGGAGCAAAACTGACGTAGATAAGGTAGCTGACCTACGGTGCCAACCCTTGAATAAATCAGCCCCTGACTGTGGTGGAAGCCTTGGCTAGGTTTATGTCTCCCACGTGGATATCGAAGATGAGGTGGAACCCTGTGTATACGATAGCTTGTTTGCTACATTGCTTACATGTGTTGGACCTGACGCACCAAGGGCCCTCTCGTAGCTTCATGAGGTCTTAGAGATGATTTTTCGCCCCAAGGTAAACACTTAATACTTAATTTTTTACACAACTATCTGTACCTAATATTACTTCCTAACGTCATGTTGAATTTCTCTTTCTTGGTGTATTTTCAATCTTTAACTATCCCTTAACTCCACGAGAGGTGTCAAAAAGCATTCAATACTCTCAAAACAAACCAACAAACATGGTTTCCAACAAGAAGCGTCTCTACCTCGCTCTGTACCCCAGCGAAGATGGCGCAGAGCGAGAGGATCTAAAGTATATAAACCCGTCTTGTTAGTCTTTTTTTTATGCAGACTTAACCATTCTTCGCTAGGTACCATCTTGCTTTCCTCGTCGGCCCCAAGATGGAAAACCAGCCGCAAGTTCTCGGGATGCGCTATCACATCCGCATTCTCCCCTCAGGGCTGTGGGACCTCGTGGAGGAGGGACTTCCAGACGTGCGATCGACCGTACCCCTCCTCGTCCGCGTCCTCATCGCCAAGATCACCAACGAGCAGCAACTCGTTGAGATCCTCCGAGACACCCCCATCCTCCAGAACGACCCGGCTTTCAACTATCGCACGTGGGTCATGGACGCTGTGGCGCGGATAGCGAGAGACGGCGGGGCCGTTGGTACGTCTCAGCTCAACTGGGAGAAGATTGAGGCCCGGGCTCGTAGATATGCGGCGGACAAGATTGTAGCGGGAAGGTTTGGACCTGATAAGGACTTAACACGGCCGAAACCAACGTGGGACATGCTGCAAGGCAAGGAGATTGTACCCTGAATCATGAACACGTTGTTGTACACATGTGAGGGAAGCTAGAGGACTCCGGGCGTGGGAGACTTACGAATGTATATGTGCTGCATCATTAGCGTATCTATATAGGAGGCTTCGGGCCACCGATATGGATATGTTCCATGACATTAATATGGGTCTGAGCAAACCGTGACCGTGTGGGCGATGGGGTTAGGGGCAATATGATATGTAGAGCTATGAATATAAAAGCGCATGGTATTCATAACCCTCCTCGTCATCTCTGTCGCGTAGTCTCCATTTTCAACTTCCAGGCTCGTAGCGACAAAGTAGTATGCCGAGGTGTACTCCCAGTAAGGGGGATACCGACCCACAACATACAAATCAATAATACTAACGATTTAGCCGCCATGGAGTAGGATGTTAAAGGGGTTTAATCATCAGGCGTGAATACGGGAGCCGGTCCTGCCTGATCACCATCTTCTTGAGATTGTTGTAGTCCTGATCATCCTTGTGACTAGAAAAGCCATTGGGGAAGTCTTCCCATTTGAATCCCCCACGAAGCCGGGAATGAACCGAGTCATGCGCCAACGCAGCATTCCACAGAAACCATAATATTCCGGGAACCTTTATACTTCGAGTTGTAATAGCTTCATGAATATTAATTGTATTAACGTTCCATTGAGATTATTGTATAGGAGGTACATAATTGAAATACTTACATATTGAATTAATTTTATAGATTTAGACGTAATACCTTATAAAGGAATAGTGGTTAAAATAAACGTATTATTTCTAGCGTTTCAAAGCGAACCCTTGATCACTAAAGCCCCTAAAGCTACAGGGGCCATAAGGGCCATGACGACTATCGAAGTCACTGCAGCATAGCATATGCAGCAAGCTGCTATGTTATTCCCAATATATGCATAAATCTAGATTATGTAATCATTTTCTTGTCGCAGGTTAGCGGCTTTAGTACGGATTATAAATGGTCGGCTGTTCATACGGTAGAAGCGCTCGTAGAGGCAATATAGTGGATCACAGGAGCTCCCTGGAAATGACGGCTGGCCATTTGACCTAAAACCGCCAACCCGCCAAAACCATTAAAATGCGTACTGTGTGGGTGCACAGTACGTACAGTACTTTATATACAGTACGGGGAATTTTTTTATTTTTTTAAATAAATAAAAAAATAAAGTTTTAAAGTTTTAATATTAAATAATTAATTATATAATTATATTTATTTATTTAATAAAATATAATATATATTAAATTATTTATTAATAATTATAAAATATAATTAATTATATAATTTATTATAAATAAAATTTATTTTAAATTAATTAAATAATATTTAAATTTTAATATAAAAATAATTTTATAAAATATATTATATAATTTAAATAAAAATAAATATTTTAATTATATATATTTTAATTAAAGTTATATTATAATATAATATTTATAATTATTAAAATATAGCTATTAAGGCTTAACTTTAATTAATTAGTACGTTAGTAAAGCTATAAGGCTATTTAATAGCCTTATATCGCATAAACTAATTCACACATTAATTTAATAAAAACAATAATAACACACTTAAAAATAGCCTTACTTTTAATTGTATTATAATATAAGACCTTATATTAATAATATTAATATACTTTATTTAACTAATAATAATTTAAATAATTTAAAGTTAAAATTAAAAGCTTTTTAAAAAACTTTATATAATATTTTTTTAATAATTTTAAGCTTTAAAAATATTATATAATTTTTTTAAAAAAACTTTATATTTTTAAATTTAAATTATTTAAATTATAAATAATATTAAAAAGTTTATTATATTATATATTTATTATTTTTTAAAATAACTTATTATTAAATTATTATTTAACTTTATATTTAAATAACTTTATAAATATTAATTATAACGTTATATAATTTAAGTTATATTATAATATAATATTTTTAATTATATTTTAATAATAAAAGCTTTAAAGCTTTTAAAGCTTTTATATTAATATTTTTTAATAATTTTAAACTTTATTAAATATTTTTAAAAAATATTATATAACTTTTTTAAAAAAACCTTTTAAGTTTAACTTTTAATAATTTTAATTATATATATTATATTAAAATATAACTTAAATTAAAATATATATATTTAAATTTTATAACGTTATAATTAATATTTATAAAGTTATTTAAATATAAAATTAAAGCTTTATTTTTTAAATTTTATTTATAATTTAATATAAAAGTAAATATTATATAACTTATTTAATATTACTTTATAATATAATTTAAATTAAAATATATATAATTAAAATATTTTTTATTTATTTATATTATATAATATTATAATTAATATTTATAAAATTATTTTAATTTTATTTATAATTTATTATAAATTTAAATATTATATAATTTATTTAATATTATTTTAATTATAAAATAATTATATAATTTATTATTTAATTTTAAAATTTAAAAGGTTTATTTTAATAAATAATATTAAATAAATTATATAATATTTTTTATATTAAATTATAAATAAAATTTAAAAATAAAGTTTTAACTTTATAATTAAATAATTTTATAAATATTAATTATAACGTTATATAATTTAAATAAAAAATAAATAATTTAATTATATATATTTTTATTTTAATTATATTTTATATAATATTTAAAGTTAAAGTTATTTTAAATTAAAAATATAATATTTTTTAAAGTTTAAAATAATTAAAAAAAATATTATATAAGTTATTTTAAAAACTTTTAAACTTTAATTTTTTATAAATAATTAATATTTTAAATTTATTAAAAAATTATTTAAATAAAAAAATAAATTATTAATTATATATTAACTTATATATAATAAAGAATAAATTTAAAATATAAAAAACATTATAAAAAGTTTTTATTAAAAATATTTTTTATATTTATATAATAATAAATAATAAATAAAATTATATATATAATTATAATTTTTATATAATAATAATAATATTTATAATATTTAAAATTTAATATTTTATATAATTAATTATTTAATATTATTTTTATTAAATAAATTTATAAAATTTAATTAATTTTATTTTATTTTATTTTATTTTATTTTTATAATTTTTTAAAAAAAAATTCCAAAAATATTTTCCATACTGTATACGCTTTACTGTAGGTACTGTGCATTCATACAGTACGCATTTTGATGGTTTTGGCGGGTTGGCGGTTTTCGCCAAATGGCCCACTATAGAAATTTATATTTTCCAATCCCACATTCATTTAACAGATCGTCGTTATCCAACAAAAAGGAATCTCTTAGTTATGCAGTTTAATTATGCCGGCTTCTGAAGGATTACGGAATCAATTTTACAAGTAACCGCATTACCGCTCACACTTGCGCTTAAGCCAGTAATGGAATACGTGGTTGCTGAATTGTAGTTCTCGGGCGCCGTGTTGCACCAGCTGGAATCCGTACCCGTGCTTGTCTGTGTTCAAACTCATTAGTACCTCATATGTTTCCATGTTTCTATTGCTAAATTCAGGGACTAGTTTTACGAAGAACAATGTAGTCTCGGAATGATAGGAAAGAATTCCCAGCCGTTCGATGCACTTACAATTACGACATTCGAGAACGCAAGTTGACCGAAGTCCCAACTAACGTCATAGCTGCACATACGGTCAACCCTCCATCATTGATACAGAACAGAGGTAGTAGGGGTTTCAATACATACAGCTCAATGGCGAAAATTGCCTGGTTGAACGACTTGCTAGCTGCGAAGGGGAGCGTCAGTTCCCTGAGTCGAAGCCGATTTAATGGACATGATTTCGAGAAAGCAACTCAAACTTACCTAGGGCAAAACTGTCCGTCACAGTCTCGCCAGTGGATTGACGAGTGAGGGTTGACTTCCAGGCTGAGCCACTGCTATCCAGCTTGTTCTCAAACGTGACTTTCTCGTTGGCATACGTGTTGAAGCCACTGCCCCAAGGTAGGCTGGGATTCGAGCAGCACCACCCAGATCCAATCCACCAAGTCCCGCTCCTCCCATCAAGAACGTTCTGGTACACGCCACTGTTATCAGTGGGCTGGAGTCCCGGCCATAGATAATAGGTCCCGGCTTTCGGCAGAGCCGGGATTGTCATCTGTCCGGAGAAGGACGTGAATTTCTGTCCCGACGCCGAATAGTACCGGAGGAAATACCACGATACGGCCGACGCGTGCCCAGCGAAGGCCAAGAATGAGGCGAGTAAGGCGACCAACAGCATCTTGCGATCAGAAGTCTTTTATTCGGAATGACATTAGTTGATATTCAGTGCAAAACGGTGCGTAGGATCGACAGAAGGATTTATAAGGCCCGGATAAATGGTGACATTTATACACTTCATCGTAGCATTGGCCTATGGTCTAGATGGGCGCTTCTATCAAGACAGTCCGCTGGCTAGCTAAATTCCCCTGGTGACTCGATTTCAATCAACCCTGCGAGTTGCAATCGTCCTCACGCCGGTATGCATTAGGCCGGGCCGGTTCTGGAAGGTGGGCCGTTAAGAGACTCGTTATCACAGTGGTAGGGGTGCTGTCGGGAAATAACAAGATTTATGTCAACCCACCGGGTGGCATTTTTCCACGATTCAAAGCTTGACGCAAGCCCCTGCTCTTGATACGCTTGGGTTGATTGTAACCCAAATCCCAACGACTAGAAACCTCTTGTATAGTTCACGAGATAAGGTCCACATAATTCACATGCCTAAGGACCTAGTTAGGGCTAAAAAGGTGTTGCACATAAACTCTTATCGAATGAAGAAGGTCGTTGAATCCATCAAATCCTCGCAGTACAGCTCGTCTACCATTTCACCGTTCATGATGCCGCCTACGTACGATGCACCTATAAGACAATGGGTTGGCCTTTCCTTACCAGCAATTTGTATAGTCTCTGATTGTGGACGCAACACGAATGGAACTGGAGACCCAAAGAGAATCGCGACAACATCCCCCTTTAGACTATCAGGAACACATGTGCCTACGAACCCACTTGTCGTGGTGAAAAATGACTGCTTGCCAACGTTTGACGTGAGGCAATCCCTGTACTCGTTTTGTTGGTCAGGGTTACTCAGGAGGCTCGAGTACATCGCCTCGTAGGATGCCGGGGCTGGATCGTAACCCGACGTAAAGCGCTTGTTGGAGACCAGTATCTTCCATAAAGGCTCCTTCTTTTTGAATTGCTCCATGAGAGGTCTCACTGAGGGCTCGAGCAGACAGGGACGTTGCCTAGCGATTTCGCAAAGAGATATAATATGAGCGAGCTGGTCCAGGTATGAACTGAAGGAGGTCCCAAGAAACACCACTTCCTCAATCGTGTCTACGAAAATACCTTCCACCTGCAGTGTCCGCTTGTCCTTCAATCGCTTTCCGTTGTTGCAACCTGCCCCGGGCCCTGAAGCGCTAATGCCTGCCGGTGGTTGAAATAGGTTTCCATTCGGCTGTGTTGCCTTTCCAGCCACCTGTCTAGAGAAATCCGGGACCCAGGATGGAAGAGGAGGTTGCAAAGTTGTTGGCGGTAGGTTAGGGACGTGAGGAGCAGCAGCCGACATCCCCGGTAGGAAGATCCACGAGAGGAAATACGGACCTTCTCCCTGGGCAAACATGTAGGCCGTCGCATCTGCATAAACTTCCGCGGCTGGTTTGCGGTAGTCAACAATGATGGAGCTTTCGGGATCCTGGGAATCAGGTACCTCGGTTTTTAATAGGCCAAGCAGTGCGTAAATTCTGTCTCTGGGGTCCGTGGCCTCTGATGTCCTCGAGATCATTAACAGCTTCCGCAAGCTCTCACCGCCCTGGGCTTTTATCGATTTATAGAGGTCATCGAGGACATCAATCTTCCTCATACCGAGTATTTCTACTTCCTCTTCTTCCTCCTCGGGCGGGCCGCCACCCTCGCCGACTGAATTATCCCCTAATGTGCCTTGATTATCGTTTTCCCGTGGCTTGCGCTGTACCATGCCGATTTCAGTGAAAAGCTTTCTAGAAACGAACGCCGAAGCCTTCATGAGGGTTGACCAGGTTACGGACTTGTGCCCGCATACAACCAGCGGGTCTTGCCTGGCCATCGCTAGCTCCTGGATAATCCAGACGCGCGAGAACCAGGGGCGTCGATCCACCAAATCGGAAAAGAAGCCATTACATAAGCGAGTATCGTGTAGAAGTTTCTTGTCCTGCAGGTCACCTTGTTGGTGATCTCGGGCAGCAATTACCGGAAGCGTGTCAAATACAAGGTCGCTCTCATCGTCAGCTTCTCCAAGCCATATGATCACTTTTTCGGCCGATGTGTAGATATGTCGCATCATGGAAACCTGCTGCCTTCGCTCATCCAAGTCTATCTGATTGATACATACGGCATCCACCCATAGTGTAATTGGATCTGCTACTCCAGCAGGGGAACGTAAGTGTCGCAGAGCTGAGTGCAGATTCGCTGTTACCGGAAAATTACATCCATTGATATCAATAGTATTTCCAGGATCCCCCGCACTGGTGGGATCGCCCCATACGTATGACAGGGCATTGTATATAGGACTGGAGTCGAGACTTCGGGTATTGACACTGACTCGAAGTGGTTCTTCGAAATCGCCAGGTAGAAGAGTAAGAACCCGGATTTCGCGTGAATTTGAGTCAAGGGGGTTATATTCAAACGCTTTTGAAGACATCTCCCGTCTTCAGTGAGATAGGTAATATGCAGGTACCTAGTTTCTAGCGCTGGCTTACGACGCCACCATGCGCCTTCAGCTCTGCGCTTTAAAGGTCTCCGTGAATAGGAACATAACAGTTACCCGAAGAATACCCGACACACGTGGTTTTAGTGTTATTTCCATGACAAGAATATCTTTAAGTATTGTTGAACTGCCTTACAGTTATATGCGATTTAAAGAGAGTTATTTTTATCGAAAGATAAGTATTTTAAATACGGTTTTAATTATTATTTTTATTTAAGTTTATAAAAATTAAAATATAAGTATTATTTTTAGCTTTTATATAAGTATAAATGTTACTTTTAAAAGTTTAATTTATAAAGTTATTTAATAAATAATTATTAATTAATTAACGTTATATAATTATTTTTAAAATAATTATATAAATAATATTTTAAATAATATAATTTATTTATTATTATTTTAATTATTTTTTAAATTAATTTAATTTTTATAATTTTTTTATAATATTTTAAAAGAAAAAGAAAATATTTTAATAACTTTTATATATATATATTATTTATATAATAACTTATTTTTTTTATATTTATTATTTTTTTTAAGTTAATTATCTTTTAAATATATATTAAAATTTTCTTTATTTAAGCTTAAATTTTTTCTTAAGGTATATTATATTAATAACTTTTTTAAGCTTAAATTATTAATTTTTTATTAATTAATATATTATATTAAATAATATTTTTTTATATAAAATTATATTAGTTTAATAATGTTAAAATTTAATAAGTTAAGGTATTATATTATTTTTTTAATATAATTTAAATTATATATTTTATTTTAAATTTAATATATATAATTAAAAATATTATTCTTTTATATAATTATATAAGGTTTTTTAATTATATATTATTTAGTAAAAAGGATTATTTTTTTAAAAATAATTTCCTTTTTATAATAATATTAGTTTATTTTATTATTTCTAATATAAAATAATTAGCTTATTTTAATTATAAATTTTTATTTTAACTTAAAATTAAGCTTATTTTTAAAATTTAAGTATTTTTTTTTAATTTAAAGCTTTTATTACTTTTTAAAATAAGATTTAAATGTATTATTTAGTTTAATTATTTTAACGATTAATTTTTTTTAAGTTGTTTTTAGCTTTTAATAATGGTAAAAATCTTTAATATTATAAATAAAATAATTTTAAAATATAAATTTTATATATCTTTTTTATCTTTTATATATATAAGTTTTTATAATAGTTTTATATAATAGTTTTTATATATAATAGCCTTTTTAATGTTAATATAATATTATAATTATTTTATTTTATTATATAATATTTTTTTAATTTTTAATTATTTAATTTTTATAAGTTATATATTAATTATATTTTTGTTAATACATTTTTTTAGTTAAGTTAAGCTTTTTTATAAGCTTTGTTTTTTAATAACTAGCTTTTTTTAATATTTTTTATATTATAGTTAGTAATATTTTAAAATTTTTTTAATAAGCTTTTTAATTATTATATTATAAGTTTTTTTCTTATTATTTTTATTTTTATTAATCTTTAAAATTATTTTATTAGTTAAATCCTTTTCTTATATTTTAAAGCGATTTATTTGTTATATATTTTTAAAATATTTGTTTTTAATAATAAAGAATATTATATTAAGTTAAAAGCTTTGTTTAATTATTTATAAATAAATTTAATTATAAATATAAGTATTAAGCTTTATAATTTCTTTAATTTTCTTATTACTTTTATTAATAGTTAAAAATTTAAGCGTTATAATAAAAGCTTTAATAATTATATTAATTTTAATTATAATAAAAAGTTTAATAATTTAAATAAAAGTTAATTAAAATAATATTATTAAAATATTTTAACCTTATATTATATATATATATATATAAATAGTTAATTATATATATAACTTATTAAATAATTAGTTATATAATTAATAAAATAATTAATTATATAACTTATAAAATAGTTAATTAATAAGTTATTTAAATAAATAAATAATTATAATAATTTTTAATTAATTATTAAAATATTTAAAAATTTATTTTATATAATTATATAATTAACTCGTAAAGCTTAAAAGGATTATATAACATTAACTATTAAATAGTTATTTATTAGGTAATAGCTATTTCCTTATGGATAAAACTTTTGAAAGTGACATTCGTAAACGAGTTACGTAAGCATTGCAAGGAGATAGAATAGACTCACATAGGTGTTTGAACTTGATTGAACTACGACGTACTCTGTCAAACCGACATTGTTGTCTTAGTGGGAAAATTACTACTGTATGGATGTCCGCCGTAATCTTACACTAGGTATCTTTCACCTGTAATCCTAGTGACCGTATTCGTACATGGCGTAATGTGCCTGACAGGATGACTAATACCTAAGTCCCTTTTTGGAAGCAGTGTTCGAATTCCCGTCTCGAGGCTCAAATATCACATGATACGTAGCAGGATAAATTGGAATAGCGCTGAGAATAGCAGCGTAGTTCTGACCAGTCATCACCGTCAAATGTGAGATTTATTGATTTATTACACCAGCTTACGCTATATCGGGAATATTGAATGATGTAATGGGGTTTTCCTCATGTACCCCTTACTCGGTCTGAGGTCAGCCGGACCAGCCTTAAGGGGTGCTGTCGGCACTTTGACTTAGTCAATATTGACGTCAAATTTCTTTGACGAGGGGGCTGACGGATTCACCGAATTGGGGCCCTGGGGTCTTTATCAATATGGATATTTCGGCTTGATAGGAGATAGTTAGTGGATAGAACTGCACATAAATTAGAAAGCAAGACTTGTATTACGTTGGGGTCGGCCGGCCACCGAGGCTAAGTTCCAACACTTGATCATGTGTAGTGCGAAGGAGTAAAAATAAACTATTTATTACCGATAGGGGCTCAAGGCCTTCATGTAAACTACGCCCCCTGCAATCTGACAATAAGTCCATCCTAAAAATTAGCAGTAACCAACATCCTCGCCTGCCTGTATTTTCAGCCACACCCAATAAGCTTTCGTTTCACGGCCCAGATTTCAGGGGTTTCCCAGCGGTATCCGCTTCGTCACCCGATTCTGGCTGGTTAACGTAGAAGTCCGGGCTATTATTCTCTACGCTCATTTTTGCGGCGTTGTAGCGCTTAAAGGCACTTTCAACCAACAATCCCACCTCCTTCCTATTTCGTCCGATCACGCCAACAGAAAGCAAAGCCTCGGTCTCTTCGATCCAGTCCTGTAATCTTCTGAAGCCAACGCGATCCTTCTCAAGCCGTTGTGGTTGCCCGGAACCTTTAATTAGGGCTAGGACACCAGCAAGGACGGTGTTGACGGCACCGAGAACAGTAATGAGGTCTTGATAGCGTCCGGAATTAGGGCCGACGGCTGTGAGTGCCGCACCTATGACTATCTGGGCGAAGTAGCAGAGGTAGAGGAATGCATTGAGTAATGCGTGTTGGACAGCCTTGGTCCGCTGTGTTTCGATCACGGTTTTGTAGATCCCAATGGCAGATTTGCGTCCTTCCTCAAGAGTACCACAATCAGTGGTTTCACGGTGATAATTAATTCCTAGTGCCTTTCTGAAGATGACGAGATTTTCGTCATTGGGACCGCGAATGGCGAGGCCGGCTGGTGCTCCCCATGACAGATTTGTAATAGTCTTTACGGGTGCTGGGTCGACCGGTGTTTGGTTTGTCTGGGTTGGCTTTTGGGGCGATGAGGGTTCTTTAGACGGCTTGGGTACTGAAGGTGATCCTAACTGAGGAACTGATTTCCTGGATGACGGGCTAAGGAGAGGGGAATGGACGTCTTTGACGTCTTTGCCGTCAGACATGATTGGCGTTTCAAAGGAGTACTGATCTGGGGGTAGTTTTCTTCTTCTTGGCACTTAAAAAATAAAACCTCAAGTCCTTGATATCATGGATATTAATCCTTAATTATGGGAGAAACGAGTTCCTATTTATATACAACAATCTCTATGTGCGCAAGTTGACTAGGTGGTATCTAGGGGTCCTATGAGCCGTCTTAGTAGACCAGGAGGTCACGCTCTGTTACATGATGTGCATCTAGTCATCTATTCTACTTCGAATAGGCATGATCTGTGTCCTCAACTATTCTCGCCGCATGGGTTACGGATGAGCGCGAGTTGCTGACATAAATCTGATAACCTTTGCACAGCCGAAAGGGGAATTGCTGACGTTGATCCTATCGCTATTTTAAATTCGCCGTAAAAGTATAAAAAACAGTTAGGCACATGATAAAAGAGACGTCTCCGATGAGGAAAAGTCAATTTCCCAAGGCAGACGTAGGGTTGCAAGCGCGAGGACCGAGTCAGCAGTGATGATTTAGTGTATTGGGGGTGGACAAGATCGAGGCGTATACCAACATTCGCAATGTGGCTGTAGTCCTGTTGTGTTGAAGAGGCTGCTGACTCCCCCAAAAATGAATCCTTCCTCGCTTGCACTCCCATGCTGAGGCAGCTGCTCCCTCTGGTGTTAAATATACCTCTAACCAGCCAACAAGGCAACCAACAAAGGTCTGAGCCTACTGTACTCGAGGCACATAAGAGGTAGGTACCAACCATATCGTACCACAATAATGTGAGGTGAAATTCCAATACTTGTTTCTCAGTTACCTACCTACAGATAAAGATATTGGAAGTTTACGGATCGTTATAATTCTAGCAAATACAAGTGGATTCTTCCCCTTTAAACCGTATGTGTAATGATCGACTATTCCCTTATTATGTTATCTTTCTACTCAATTCGAACGAATCAAGTTATTCCATTTTGCCGGCCTGTAGACTTTAAAACGTAACTGATAGTAGTTAAACATTTAACGTTTTAAAGATAATTCTCTGAAGCCACGTATTTGTATTCCGGGGTACATCCAATGACCGTTCCTGAAAGCAAGGTCAATATTCTTAAAGGGCTCAGTCTTCGTGGTTCTATCACATTATAGAAAGAGCTCCTCTAGGTAATGAAGTCATAGAAGACTTGATTTCTGACGAAACTCTTCGATTTCGAGTTTACACTTTTCGCGATCGAAATTGGATGGCCAGCCATTGTCCTTATAGATCTGGTATAGTTCCTGTATCTGTTTATTAGCACAGTATTGTGTGCGTAGAGTCAGGAAAGGAGAGGAGATTTTAGCTTACCTTAGTTCTCTTCTCGCTACGCTTCTCACGTTCACTACGTAGGTCTAATACGGGACTGCGAGGAGGGAAAGGTTCATAATCCTGCGCTAATGCGAATTCTACCCGTTTACTCTGAGCTTCCCCGCCGAAAGCTTCTTGGAGTATGTCATTGACCTCACTATCCGAAAGCGCCGTTTCATCATCTTCATCCTGTTCTTCACTTTCAGGACTTGAGCTGACATCTTCATCATCGCCGTGACCACTATCTAGTGTGAATTCATCGTCAGAAATCAGAATGGCTTCTTCGTCGTCTGACCCGGGCATGACTCTGTACCACCACAAAGCAGTGGCCCTGCCACCCGCTGGACTATGCACAGGCAGCCATACTAACTTTTCCCACCTCGCCTGCCAGAGTTGGAAGAAATCCCTAGCGGGCAAGGTTGGGTACGCCATCCACTTGTCCTCTTTGGCAAGTTGTTCGTACTCGTCGTAGGGGAACATTAGGCTCCCACCTAACATGGCCCATTGAGTAACGCTGCCTAAGATACGTCAACGACCGGACATTTTCAGGTTCAGTTTAATGAAAGGCTTATAAGGAAAAACTGACCAGTGTGAGTATCAAGTAGTAAATCAACCCCATCTCGCGAATCGTGGGTGGTGAGCCATATACAATGAGGCGGTGTTGGTTGCAGCTCGTCCATTATGTCATCATACATTTCACCATCACAATATGCAATTTCACATGTGTCAGGCGACAGCATCCATTTCTTGCGGCCCCCTGGGTTACGCAAATATGGGAGGTGGCGTAGCAGTCCAACGACTTCATCTGTCTTGCCCCTTTTGCGTAACTCATCCTCTCTCACACCCGGCCAGCCCTCTGCCGGAGGTAGAACAAGGGCATCAGGGTCGATATAAGGTAGCTTGATAATGGCGACGTAAAACTCGTGGACTGCAGCAATGATTTCATCGTGTGAGTACGATGGAGCCGAGTCCCAAGTGTCCTGATCTTGAGTTGGAGGGGATGACGACATTTTCTTAGGAGGCTCAGTTAAAGGTCAATAGGGGGCGAACGGGGTCTGAGAATTAAATTGGTCTAGGTGGCTTAGTAAGCACAGGCATGGTATGCGGAAATCCCGATATAAGTTAATTATGTGATAGTGGCATATACTCATGTACTGCATTTTCAAAGATAGGGGGTACTGGTTGTATTTACACTAGCACCGCCAATCTCTCCTTTTCTAAAGTAGTGTTTGGCCAGGCCAGCTAGCTCGTTGGATGCACCACTCTATCAGCGATGAAATCTCCGTTAACTCTTTCTCTTCACGAGGTATTCCGTGCCCGCCCGGGTGGGTGAATATCTTCCTGATATAGGGGTCACAAAGCCCCGCAAGTTGAATTGAAGTTGGAAACAGGGGGTCTTCTTCTCCCCATATGTGGACAGTAGGTATTCTTATCTTCAGTTCTAGTGGGATTCTGTTCAGATTCAACCCGAAACAGTCATCTGAGTTGAACACGGCTCGTCGCGCCTTTGTTATATGAGCCGGTAGCGGGCCGAGCCCCTCTTCATGCCGGAGCTTCGCTTGGGCCACGGCATCTTCTGCCTCTTTTGAGACTGGTACTCCGAGATCTCTAAAAGTTATAAGCGGAATATTTCCGCTGATAAAGATGGCGAATTTAAATGCCGGTGGTAACTCATGATCGTACCATTGTCGATATAGGAGGAAGCTGGAAACAACAGCGGCAACTTGGGAGAATGCTAGAATGCCATCATAGGGCCCGTCACGGTCTAGCTTCTTTACCAACCGCTCGTCGGCTTTGCGAATTTCTTCGACCTCTTTAGTCTCAGGTAAAGTACGTGGACGGATTTCACGTAATGGTATGTCTTTTGCTAATGAATCCGAATGTTGGTGCGAAAGGCCATTAACAAAATCAAATGAGGCTTCTGGTATCAAACTCCGTAATTTTGACAATAGTGGGGCTAGAGAGCCAGTGAGTGGGGGAATGTTCACTACCACAATACACAATGACGTACCTAGATCAGACTGGTATATCTCCTCATCCTGCCTATCGCCATGAATACAGAGGATTCTCATAATGGCGCGAAGATTCAATTCGGTGATAAGAAGTTTATTTCATGATCAATGAGCTTGCCGGAGAATGCCATCCGATTTTTTCTAGCCAGAGATCGGATGTCCGGCGTTCATCTAC
Source organism: Hypoxylon sp. CO27-5 (assembly GCA_002120305.1). Classification (NCBI taxonomy): domain Eukaryota; kingdom Fungi; phylum Ascomycota; class Sordariomycetes; order Xylariales; family Hypoxylaceae; genus Hypoxylon; species Hypoxylon sp. CO27-5. The sequence continues at coordinate 43,501 of KZ112554.1, read as the reverse complement.
TGTCTCGCTTATACATCTTACGTTCTTACATAAGACGGGTAGGTACCTAAATAGGGCTGCCCATTTGATATTTTATGTCCTTCTTTACAACTTCCCTCGGTCTCAAAAGTTGCCAATGACAAGAATTTTCACATATACCCGTTGGAACGCAGCCAAACGCGAAGCCGAAACCGTTCTTGCTAACATTAAGCTTCAGCCAACTTCACTTTCATTTTCATCCCGTCAACAGGTTTGGCATTGACTTGTCTTGTCTTCGCGTTTTAAAATTAGGCTCTAGATTCGTGTACTAGTGACTGGTATTTACTTACGTTATAAAGTAGCGATTTCGCCTTGTATACGCCATTATCATCGAGTATCGGTTGATTCTTCTCATCTAGGGCAAGCTCGCCGAGCCCCACCTTGGTGAAATCATATCGGTGGGCTACAGCGGCAATGATAACTCGAATCTCAATCATGGCGAACTCTTGGCCGATACAATTACGAGGTCCGCGCTCGAACGGTCTCCAAGCGCTAGCTGGTATGTTCAAGCTATCGGCATCGGCAAGCCACCGCTCCGGCATAAAGTAAGCGGCTGAATCACCGTAAATTGCGGGGTCACGCTGTATGAGGCTCTCGCAGTTATATATAATAGCGCCGTCGAGACAGTATTCCTCACCTCCTGACGTTCGAACCGTAAATCCGGTTCCGGGTTCCGAGTAACGTGCCGTGGCAGATGGCGGATGTAACCGCAAGGTTTCCTTGACTACGGCCGAGATATACGACATCCGGTGTATGATATCTGACCCACTGGATGAAAGAAGTCGGGCGCGCAAGGCTTCCGGATCCGTTTCAGCGCCCAATAGGTCATTGAGTTCCCTGTGTACTGCCGACAAGGCACGGGGGGTACGCGAAAGCCAGTAAAAGACCCAGGCAAGTGTGATGCTGATGGTGTCATGGCCTGCTAACAGGAATGTTTTAATCTGGTCGCATGTCTCATCAACAAGCTCCGGTGTGAGTGTCTGGGTATCACGTAGACTGAGGGACAGGATGCTGCGAGATTGATTGTTGCCGGCTCCTTGCGCCTGCTGCTCGGCATATTTGCGGCGGATTATCGCCTTTAGAAGTACGTCAATGCGCTTACCGAGGCGACGGCGCTTCATTTCAGTGCGTGGAATGAGCCACCAGGGCAAGTCGGCCTTGTCATCCCAATATTCACTATAGAGCTCGAGGTAGAGTCTGACTAACTCACCCTGGCTTGACTTGTCCATCGGCTGTGATTCAAGATCGACGTCCATTACCACGGAGCCAATGATATCGAAAGTCAGGTTTATGGCAAGGCCAACAAGCGAAAATTCTTCCCCTGTGCGCGCTAGTATATCAAGATAGTGGATGAAGGTTGAAGTTTTCTCCATAATACACGGGAGGAGCGTCATTAGATGCTGGGGCGCAAACGCTGGGTTGTACCTCTTGCGAAGGGCTCTCCATTTATCCCCGTACGCAAGTAGAATGGAAGTCGGCCCTGTGAGATGTAGCAAATAGCTTAGATCGGTCTTGGGGACACTGGTTGGGAAGGCTTTCGAAGCTTTCGAAACCTGTTCTGCGATTTCGTGACTACTGATGAGAATCATAGGACGATTGACTGGCCGGAAGTCAACCAACATTAGCGGTGGTCGGTTGAGGGCCTCATGCATCTCTGAAAATATGAAGTCTAGCTACGAGTTAGAAAGCAATTGCACCTGTCAAGTTAGTGTAAGACAACTAAATACCGGGATGGCGGTCTGGTTCTCCACGTTTAATAAGGCTATCAAGCGTTTTGAGGTGGCCAAAAAGCAATGACGGTGGCATTTGGGGCAGTTTCGCATACTGCTTGAAGCGCTTGTATCGCAGCTTGCTATATAGATAAGTTCCGAGCAGCGACAAAACTGCAAGTAGGATAGGTTTTAACATCGTGGCGTTGAAGCGACGATGTCGGATTTGCGTTGAGTGACTCAAAGAATAAGTGATACGAGAATCTTAAAGGGATGTAAATCTTCTACACTTAGGTAGCTACTAGTAAAGAATTTGAGAAATCATCAAGGGATGCGAAGAATAGATGTTGGAAGGTGGATTGACGGCTGATTGTTGGTTTGTACCCTCGTCACTAGGTACCTATAAGTAAGCTGAGAGAGATACTGCCCATGTACCCTTTTATCGCCCCTTAGGTATACAAGGGGTTATACAGGGTCACTTAGGTACCTGTGAGAACGTATAAATGAATATTTACCATGGACCTGTATTGGCTTACCTACCAACCTTGAAGTACCCTTACATAAAAAGACAGTAACTTGCACCAACCTGCCCTTCTCCCCCCTGGAATGTGATCAATCACACCGGTACCCCTAAAAGTCTAACTGATTGGTCAAAATCGCTCTCTACAATTATAAGGAGATGTGCGCTACGAATCACTGTATTTATCTCGCCTAATAGTGCTATAATGCCTTATAAAAATAGGAAATACAGTGTACATTTCAATACATCAAATGCATTGGAGGGTTGATTTCATGCTTTTATATGGTACTTTACCTACCTAAGGGAAGTACCTAGATCGTCACGTTTCGTCCATGGTATATTGCATTTTATTTATATTACTCAGGGATTTAATCAAGGACGCTTTTCGATATACCGTTTTAGTATGCCTTAAAGTTGACCAAGATGTCTTTATCTTTTCTATTTCCGACATATACACTTCGGCTAGTGAAAACATTTTCATGATTATTAGAGGCTATCGCTCCTCTATGTTGCTAAACGCAAATGTGTGGTACCCTTCAGGTCCTGTTCACATCTGTGTTGTTCAAATAGGTAGGTAGCTATAGAGAACTAGACATCGAGCTACTAGCTTGAGAAACCATTATACCACGTCCTCGTTCAGTTGAACTTAAATTCTCACTGATTCTAAAAGTATGGTAGAGAATATTGGAAATAGATCGATAGAGAAAAAGGGAAGAAGTGTCTGATATGGACTGGTGCTAGAAGGCGTAGTTACCTACCTATATACACTGAGAAGCCGGATATACGTATATCCGGGGCTCTAACAGAGAGAATCCCTATATGATGACCAAATCAAGTGGAAATGCGGATGATTCGTTAATTTGGTGGGAGGAATTGAGTTATGGCTTGATCGTAAGTGCCCTCAAGGTTAATTTAGTTAAAATTGGGAGTGCCTAGATGGATGAACTGTAACAACCCGTCACCATACTAAAAGATCTATCAAGAAACCTGGTAAGTGGCGAGACTAGGATGATGGGAAGAAACACATTCTTTCCAAATAGCTATTCTGTGGTATATATGAGAGGCTTCTTTGTCTAGGTAGCTTGTCTCGAACCCGACCATGCTAGGTTAGCCTCCTTTCAAACAAGTATTCCCGATAAGTGAAACCTCTAATATCACGTACTCACTCATATTGATAACAGAAGAAGCACCAACTATGTGCCTAGCCCATAGAGTAGTGTAAGTTAGATAGCTCCGTTACGTCAGTCGGTCAGCTGTCAGAGAAGCATGGACCTCTAGAGGGAAATCGTGCACAGAGCAATAGCTAGGAGACAGCAGCTCGCTTCTAGCCAGTAGTCACCTAGCAGTAAGTGGTAGATTGCAATAACTATTAACATTCATCCACCTCCTAATTCCAGGCGTGCACATACCCCCTATATGCGTACACTTACCTCTCCTTAGTCCCACTTTATACACCCATCACGGGCTGATTTTCTTCGAAGACTAGATGCCCAAGGTAGACGAACAACGACTAAGAAGTGACGTGATGCTCTATGTGTCATACTTCACGATATTAATTTGAGTCATTCGTAGTAGCTTCGTATTCGCTCCACCTGTAGACGCCAAGCAACACAGTCTGTAGACGCGGTTTCTGCCCTAGACTCCCAGGAACTTAGGTTCCTGCCTTCTCGAAATCCCCTAATTGACCTGTCAGTGCACAGTAGACAGATGACGTGACTGTATTTATCGACCTTGAGAGACTCATGTGACGGCAAGTGGGTCAAGATATAGGAGGTGGTAGGTGCATGTGTAGTTGCAACATTTCCTATATATACCTACCCATCTCCAGGCAAATTTCTTGACTTCTCCCATTTACATCTTCACTCTACATCCACCATCCACATCTTCTCGTCAACAAGATCATCTCTACATCAACAGCTCTTCTCAATCAACAGCTCTTCTCAATCAACAGCTCTTCTCAATCAACAGCTCTTCTCAATCAACAGCTCTTCTCAATCAACAGCTCTTCTCAATCAACGATACCTCGTCAACTCTACATACACACACCATGCCTACTCAAGGTCAGGTCGTTCGTCACGAGGGTCTTCCCATCGGCCTTATCAAAATCAACTCTTTCTACTCGGAGTTCGATTTCAAGCAGGCATTCGAATTCATTAAGAAGACGATCAAGAAGAAGCTTGGCAAGGAAATGGAGCAAGAGTCATTCAACGGCATGCTACTTCATGCCGCTCTTGCATCTACCCCTGAAGGTCGACGCGGCCGATATTCGATCTGCTGGATGGCTGCCAAGTTCCTTGACGAGCTCTGGCACTTAATCTGTATGTTGATTATCCCTTCGTCGGCTTCTAACATACATATGCTAACCTAATGTGTTTGATTAGTCACGACCCAGTCTCCGTGGTTCGAGTGTAAGTACTGCTAATATCTTATTTTCTTATCGGACCCTATCGAAAGCCTCCTCACCCGCAGCGGGGCTGTCTTGAGATCAATTCTCCAAACCCCTACTGCGTACTCTTTTGCATTATGTACAAAATATTAACCTAGATCTATCACAGTCGTCTTCTATCAGCTCAAGACGAAGCAGCTCAACAACCGTGATGACTGGATGGTCTACGGCTCTTATCTTACCGACGGATTGCTTGATTCAAACATCGAGAAGATTATCCGCGAGTTTTTCGATCCCAAGTTTCCCATGAGCTGGTGAGAATATCTTATTAATTACGTGGTTGGACCTACAAACTAATAGCTTCCACAGCAACTAAGAGCGGCTGTTGCTCGTTGCGCCTAAGACTGAGTCTAGGCACACGTACGGGAAAGGTTGGTTGAGATGAAAGTGGGAGGAATTGCGCGGAGGATTACGGGATTACGGGATGGAAAACGTGGTGTGTGCGTTTGGCACACGTATGCGGGTTGGAGGTTATGCGAGGGAATAGGCATGGTCATAAAAGACAGCCTTGCTAGTACTTGCTAGTAGTCAATACACTCTTCGGGTGAATTCAAATGCCTTAGTAATAATATCTATGGAGTGTAACATGTGATATATTTCTTGGAAATCCACTTTTAACAGCAATGCGTACTTTGCCCAATGTTCACCTACCTAGCCTACTAGACTTTTATATAAATTCTTTAACTTCTTGAAGGCCCGTAACATACCCTCACAGTGGATCATTAGCCACGTATATATTCTGTAGTTGTAGTTCATGTAGTAATAGTATTTGAGTAGAAGAGATAAGGGGAGCCATGTGACCTCGTGGTGCCTCTGGGCGGGCTTACATGTAATTACCCAAACTCCCGAGGTGTCAGGTGTATGACATCCTACGAGTAGACCGTTAGTATCAGAAGGGTCTTATCATCTATAGGTACGCTCCCAGATGAAGAAGACACACTCAAGGTAATTTATACTTACCTACATAACGGGGGTATCTTACAAAGTGGACTCGAGCCTCCTTAATCACACAGGTACCTAGTCTAGCTTGGCTTCACAACATATGAACCTCACTTTTATAGGGACTTAGAGTACATTATTTGCTCGTAGAATTTACAATCACGGATGAAGGTACAGTAATTGGCGTGCTGTAATTCCATAATTAAAGCTGAAGGAATTATTAAGCAAGGTCGATGACGAGGTAAGACTTTTACTATATACCCAGACAACCTGTTTAAGGATCTTACTATTGTTCAAGAAGCTTACATTTTGCTGCCCCTTCAAAGCCCAAGGATATTAGAAAGAAATTTATTAATTTACTTTACAGTGCTTGAAAAAATGGACTGAGAATGTTGCGGTATCCCAAATAAAGCTTTACTAGTAAGGGAAATGCTTCCTGTCGAGAAACGAACCTCGCTTGATCTCGAAAGGAGTTCTCGGGTAGTCAAAGGGTGCGCGACCGTAACTCCGAGAATACGGCCCCCAAACATATAGTTGGGGGTTCTTGCCTCCTATGACTCCCCGTTCTTGCTCAGTCATCATACGTATTGGGAGTAAGGTCTTGTAGTCTTCATCAGTGATATGTGGTGTTAGATCTTCGTAGGTGACATATAAGTGGCCATGCAAATTGCATATTTGGGGAGCCACACCCATTCGAACCGTTATGTGATGATCGTCATCAGATAATTTCCTACCTTTAGTAGTCTTTCTCACTGTACTTACGCTATGACCCATCATCCTGTCCTTAGGTTAGCGACGTAAATCCTAGAATCAGATGTGTTGTGGAGTTAATATAGATACGTACATGACCCATACGTATGACATCCCGAATCGACTGGCCTGCTCTTTAGCAATTCTCTCTGTGGCGATTACTACCTCCATAGATTCGGGAACCTTATAAATCCAAGTTACCTAAATAAAGATATTAGCATTTTATTCGATGGGATATAGTCACTCAACAACATGGTGACGGGCTTACTAACACTTGGGTTTCTCACTGTCCCATAAGACGGGCCTGGTCTTTTTGAATCATTCACCAGCCTGTTAAACCCCCTCGGATGCCCAGCCCCTTGAGGGGTCTGCATTCCTTCAACCCAGACAATACTCTCCTCAGTTATCGGCATTGTTTTAATATTTGAGCTATATTATAGAGTATTCCTGCTTTGAAATTAGATATTCTTGGTTAGAAGGTGTCATTTATGTATTAGATGTATATGACAAAGGTCTAACGAACACAAAGAGGCTATTATTAACACTTCCTTATACTTTAATATCAAGATTTAGTTACGAAGACAACTTTCGCTTAAGCCGGGTTGTCTATGAGATACATATGCTTTTGGGTTAAGGTAAACGCTTCTTTGGTACTTATCCCCATACTTACCTAAGTAGCGCTTGAATATAGTTACATACCTACTAGGTAGGTGGTAATTATAGCTAAACACAATTTTCCAGGGGAATTCTTTTATCCATGGTTACCTATAGGTAGATGTACTAGGTAATCATCAATTGATATTTAATGAGCTTAATATTAACATAATTCTTCGTAAATGAAACAAAAAGGTTCATAAGTGATGGTAGATAATGCTAGAAATTATCTATAGATTTTACCTTACCTACCTAGGTACCTACCTTAGGTGTACTTACACTAACGGCTGGTTATCTACGAAAACGCTATTGATAACTAAATGTTGTGAGATTCTCCCTTTTAGCAAGCATTAAGTACATTTAGCTCGATCCTATTCCATCGGGGACTAAGTCGGTTTCCTTGCTTTAACCCTAATTACTACCTAGCCTAGGGAAGTATCCCATGCAGAAATTTCAACAATGCAAGTCATGCGAGTAAGTTAAATCCCTGAGAAGAGTAATTATATTCTTAACAACGGAGCCATGGGTATACTTTGATTTAATTGGTGAATCTAACTTACAATTTCATTAAACGCTTAATAGATATTGATATAGCATTGAGTATCTCTTCACTAACAATAGGTAGCGTTGAGAAATCAACGGGCATCGGGATATGGATAGTTGAAGTCCGCTTAGTTTAAAATCTTTTAGGTTCATTGTCTCAGTAACAGGGGTCTCTGATATTGTTGTTAGCTATTAGCGTAGCTTTTACAGAGAACAAAGAAAACAGGTCACAAAGAGAAGGTCCGTTTTTGCAATATATATTTAAAGCTAACCTTAAGAACAGAATGTTAATCTAATAACTTCAAGCATATCACGTATTTCTTGGGGAAGCTACGGGCCCCGATTCATGAGAATAACTAGCAACATCTACTGTCTCTTTCATGGTGTAACGAAATAAAATGTCTAACCGCAATAGTGAAAGCTTACAACTATCGGATAGTGCAAGCCCAACAGGGGATAACAATATCGAGTACGAACCAATAGGCGAATGGGCAGAGGTCGAATACATTGACCTTTACAACAAGGGTGGGTTTCACCCTGTCCATATTGGCGACGTAATTGATGGGAGATTCGAAGTTGTTCATAAGCTCGGGAATGGTGGGTTCTCTACAGTTTGGCTTTGTCTAGACACAGCAAACCAGAGATGGAGGGCCTTAAAGATTATGACTGCGGACCATTCATCTGACCCAAGAGATATCCCAATCGTGGAGCATCTACAGAGAGAAGCATCTCCGAAGCAGCTCGAGGAATGTCACGTTGCTGTTCCACATGAGCAATTTTGGGTAGAAGGACCCAATGGACGGCATCTGTGTTTTGTTACCGACGTCTACGGCTGGGATGTCGGTTACTGGGCGTTATACCAGGATCCGGTAAACGAAAGGACCGCAATTGCTATCAATGATGTCTGTCATCAAATCGTTGAGGGATTACGGTTTCTACACAGGAGAGGGGTATGCCACGGAGACCTCAAGCCGGCAAACATTTTAATGAAGCTACGAAGTCTCGATGGGCTTACTAAAGAACGAATGCTGGATCTAACAGGTGAACCCGAGCTTATAGAGATTGAAACGGTCTCAGGGGAAGATCCCCAACCACATGCACCCAAGTACTGTGTAAGGCCGATGTCTATGGAGTGGTGTGAGACTTTTATCTTGAATTCCGTCGTTATCGGTGATTTTGGTGAAGCTTTTCATGCACAAAATCCTCCAAAGACAACCGGTATCCCAGAATTATACGCAGCACCCGAGATTCTATTCGAGGGGGTTCCTGGATCTGCAAGCGACATTTGGTCTTTGGCATGCACTATCTACGAGATCAAGACCCATAACCTGTTGTTTGCGTCATTTTGGGGAAGCGGTATGAGAAACCTTCTCGGGGTTATTAGTTCCTTTATAGGACCTTTACCAGAGCCATATAGGTCAGTCTATAGAGAGCAGGTATTCAAAGAGTATGGAAGATATCCAAGGATCCCTGGCACGATTCCTGAGTCGCAAGACCAACAGTCTACCGGTATAGAAGGAGCGAAAACCGAACCATCAACTCAGAACGATGATCGCCCGTGCCATTTTGAAGAGAAACTCGGGGATGAAAGGCATTTTACTCGCTCAGTTCCTAATTCCGAGGACCTACCCTTAGAATCACAACGAGAGACAATCATATATCGGTACCCCGAGGAGGAGGTATCAATGCTTGCTGATCTCCTAAGAAATATGCTGAAATACGACCCTGCTGAGCGGCTTTGTATTGAGGCTATCTTCCGTCACCCATGGTTCAAGAGAGCACTAAATAAAAAATCGCTAGCAGGAGAAAGTAAATCCATATGGACCTTGGGGCTTTCGCTATCATCTCTAGGAGCCTTTTTCAGACGCTTTTTACCCGGCTATGCGAACTGGAGGAGCGGCTGATAACACACGTAATCATAATATAAGAAGTTTTAGAAAAAGAAAATGGGCTTTTACTGCGGACTGCATTTTTTAATATGGACTACTATGGCCATAGAGAAGTATATTCCCAAAACGTAATCCTACCAAATTTTAAAAATATATATGTAAACGATATAGGGGCTTCTATAGCCTCTTAAACTGGTTCTCATGTCTTTGAGCGGGTAATTATATATCACATCTCTTTAGAAAAGACCGATTTCATGCTCCTATTGGCTCTCGAAAGGTTCGCCCCCTAGTAAGCCACGTTAGTCAAATAGGACCCTAAATAATACTTAGGATTTAAATGTACCTACTTTAAGTGAGTTTTAGTGAAACTCCATTCCATTTAAACGCCATTCTTAAGCCTTAGACTGGGGATTTCGCTATCAGCCGGGGTAGGATACTTTAGGTAGTTGTGACTGGGTAGCCCGCGACATACGTCTCACTAAATAGGTACCTAATAGCTAAGACAACTAAATAGAATTTCACGGCTTTAATCATTAGCTTATCGTAAATCTGCTAATATATGATGATACTACTTTGTTTAAATGAACTGGATCCTAAGATTTCACGATTAGCAAGGTTCTCGGGCTTACGGAGGAATAGACCCTTTGACGATATTACCGTGTAAACGGATGGCACTGTTCGCTTAGAAGGGCGCTGCTCAATCTAAACAATGCTTGCGAGTACACCTCTGATGCGGTTTAAGGGGAGCCCTAATATGGGGGTGTGTTATAGCAGAACGTTTTCAACAAAAAAAAAAAAACATGTTTATCTATTTTATTAACGGGGTAGCATTAATGCTGATAAAGTTAATTTCTTCCTCGGTAAGAAGTTCCAGAATGTTCAATTAACTGTGTACCATATTTGCACCCATATAATGGCCCTGACGCGCAGTAGCACGGTTGAGGAGAACCGCTTCTAGAGCATGTAGGTAGATGAAGTTGAGTCACAAATCAGGTAAGAAATAAGGAACAACTGGAACAACGTCTCTCTATACATAGGTACGTTTCAAGACAGCAAGTTAGAACTGCGCCGCTACTGCCGGCATCGAGTTGACGAAGGTCCCGGTGGTCCGTGCCCTGACACCGGCGAGCCCGATCACGATACGACCGTAGCCCCTAGCGCCGGAGCGGGGCGGGTCGTCCCACTTGGGGTATCGACTTGGAAGAGAAGAGTGCCTAATGGCCAGCTACCTCCTTCTGTACACGCGATTCCACCCGAAGTTCAGGTACTTGCGATGCGATTGAAGGGTTTAAAAGAGGATATCGCTCTGGCTTCGTACAATGTGTCAATATTGTAGATACATACCTAGGTACATATTATCTTGGCGGTTAGGTACCACGATAGTGGCCGAGTAAAACGACGGCGAATCCGTCAATTACGGCGTGGTCGATATCATTGCTTCTTAATATGAAGGATATAGCCTCTGCGGCTTTGAGTTGATCGGCCATTGTTGAGAATATGCACAGCGGCACCAACCTGTTCATATATTTCAAATTGGCAACGATACCTAAGCAATAAATAATTAGGAGAAATGTTGAATTGTCTTTTTTTGCGAGTTACCATAATGGCCTAGCTAAGCTCAGTCGTTCTTACAAGGTAAATCATGATAAGATGTCGCTCCTGTCATAGCCTTTATTAGTTCACCCCTGATCCATTCTTCACCTTCCTTCATCTCCCATCCCTTAAGATTGTTAACCGCATTGCTCATTTCCAAAACTTCCTTTTCGGATAGCTCCTGATCATCCGGCGGTATCTCATAATAATCCCCTTCATAGCTCGTATCGAAGAAATGGTAAGCGATAATGCCACACAGCGCACCAATTACTTCCGTTCGTAGTTTACTGCCGCGTTTCTCACGAGTTGCTATACGCACGAGAGCAGTACAGGCAACAGGTATTGGCATAGTATAAACCGAGCAAGGCAAGCTGTTTTCAGCGTCACTAAGGCGAACGACGTCGTTGGGGGAGACGCCTGTCCAGGACAAAGGCAGAAGTACGACCCTGGAAACCCTGGAACAAATATTGTCGGGGTTTTGAATGATATATCGAAGGCTTTGGTTAGACTCTTCGGATGGATATTTTGGGGGTAATATCTCGCGACCGGCGGCGTGATAGCCAATATCAGCAGCAAGTTTCTCAACTATATGTAACTGCTCATCAGGAACGAGGAAGACAAGATCCTACTTATGACTTAGCGTTGGGCAGATTCAGATGCTGGACAACTTACGCTATGGACAATCAATGGATAGCCCAATCGGTTGAAGAGAGCATTCTCCCACTCAACAAGCAGGATATTATGGAGCTCGAGTTGTTCAATAAGTCGAATTGTTTCTGTTGGGAGAGGCATTTTAGGAAGCCATTCTAGGATGGCATTCTGTGAAAAGATGAAGTTTCAAATTAGAAATTCATTTCATTCCACGTTCGTTTGAAGGTTAACGCTGACCGCTCTGCCGTTTAGAGTTTGTTACAACTGTATTTCGTCCATGGTAGGACGCTAAGGTTATTACCTAAGTGGAATCTGAGGTACAGGTACCGCCATGATGAGTCAGCAGACTGCTTCGTGCCATAGAACGTATGGATGGCACATTGTATATTTCGGGGCGCGGGCCTCCCTCGAGAGTTGTTACTTCTTTCAGCACTGAAGATAAACTGGACAAAATACAACCCATCAAATTTAAATGAATGTTCTCATTATATGGTGATAGATCAAGATTACCATTTAGGTACCTAATTAGCAATTTACTTCATAAGTCTTTTCAATGAGAGAAATGTATCAGACCGCAAGCATAGACTACACAACCCTGTCTCGAGTTTCATTCCGTCACATCTACAATACAGAAGGCTTGGAACCCCAAAAGGATAGAATCGTCTCGATAATCTTCTCACTGTTAGGATAAGGGAACCCATGTCCCCCCGGCAGATATTCAACCTGTAAACGATCAGAAGGCAACAATTTGAGGATATCCTCAGTTGTTTCCTTTCCCACAACAACATCATCAATTTGGCCAAAGAAGACGAGCAGCTTAGACTTATATAGGGGGCTATCCGGTTGTGTTCGACCGGCAATGATATCGCAAACCTTTCCCCATAAATCCTCTCTGTTCTGCAGGGGGCCGTACCGGACGGTGTCCTGGAATGAATGAACGTGGCCTTGATGATGGTCAAACTGCCACTGGAGTATTCCTCCCATGTCGAAGGTCTTCTCCACTCGAGACGGCCCCTTTTCTAACGGGATTTCTCGCTTCTAGTCCAACTGGATGTTCAAAGCTGGGCCAGACGGGGAGACACCGAGGATTTGTTGGACTTTCTCAGGAAGAGCTTCTTTAGATGGGGAAAGTTCAGGCTGGTGCATCAGCTGGTCTTCGTAGCCATCCGGTAGGTTGCGAATAAGGCCTGCTGGGCCAAGGAGAACCAAGGACTTAATTGATTGGGGGAAAACACCGGAAAATGCCAAGGAGATCGGACCACCTAGGGAGAACGCGACGATGGCGAAGCTGTTACCATTTCCCAACCAACAGAGTGGCGATGACGTGATGGCGAGAAGTATCTGGGATGCGAGTAGACGAACGTCATGCCTGCAACCGAGTGGCGTCTCGCTATATCCTCGACCCCAGAGATCTAGTAACGGGTCCAATAGTCAGTTTGATCTGACGTTTGTGAACATAATCGTGGTTTCGACTACGCTGCTTACCAAAAAGCATTACTCGGTGTCCAGAATCCACCAGCCCTTGGGCAATCTTAGAAAATAAGACGCAAGGAGTAGCATCTCCATGAACAAATAGAACTTTGTCCCCATCAGGCGGCCCCCATTCGTAGACTCGCATAGTTCCATAAAAGGTTTCCACATCGCGAGCACCTGGAAGGGCATTAGGCGGATACGCCATCGTGGCGGCCTCTTCGGCCGAGATGAAGGGAAGCAGTGTTGTTTGGGGAGACGGAATCTTGTTAGGGACAGCCATCGTGTGATGATATTCGCTACGGGAAAGTTAGGTGTCGGGAAGCAAGCTGTAGACAAGTGAAAGTGAAGGTTTGTCAATCGAAATGTGGGCGGCATAATGGAATAGGTACAGGTATACATACTCGTCCTGGATTGTTACACAAAATCGTATAACCGAATCCTGCGAACTCTAACTCACAAAAGTTATTCACTATAAACCTCGTGTTATATGCGCTATGGTCCCTATAGTTATGGTCGGCCGTGGCGCTATATGTCTTATATCCATAGTTTCATCGCTAAAAATTATAGGGGATTAAGCTACAGTGAGTAATGCGCTATGGCTCCTATACTTACAGTTAGCTTTAGCGCTGTTTACCCTGTAATCATAGCGCACCCCTGTCGACAGAGGTGGGTTTACAAAGGATCTGGCAGTTAAATCCGGCTTCACTTTGGTCATAAACTCCCTTGCCTCAAATACAATGGGGTATCTACCCAATTGATCAGACTGGAATTTGAGTCATGTATCCAATTCCGATATCGCGGTATTCAGGTGATGAAATATCACTGCCGGACCAGAATCACCATAGGGCTAGTTGACGATGAGCATATCATCGGCTCGATTCTAGCAGCCAAGGAACCATATAAATATAAAGTACTCGTGTGGTTTAATCATCCACATCCACATCCACTTTTTTCAAGGTCCGTACCCCTTGCTTTAACTGCGATGGGCTGTGAAACCTTTCACTTCGTAGTCTACCAACGGCCCTCTATATCCCATCTTACCTCCTAGAAAGTAGCGGGCTACCGCAAACATGATGACTGCGCCTATCACCAAAACGCTGTAGTTCATGTTCTCAGCCGTCACGGGTGTGCCAGGCGGCCAAAAGTCCCAGAAAAGCACCCACACGCAGAAAAGGCAGGCAAAACTATTGTTTAGAATCCCGAGCACCCCGGGTATGCGCCAGGGACCCCATTCCAGTCCTTGCTCCTCAAGTACAATGTCAGAGTCGCCATTGTTCTGGAGGGTTGGTGGCTGCGGCCCGTTGGGGTCCCTATCTTGCCCAATGAATATTTCTGCGCCATTGTATTCTTGGGGCCTATGCGGTTTGATTTGTCCGGTTATGCGACGCCAGAGGAGAAAGCTGCAAGGGATGAGGTAGGACGCATATAGGCCAGATACCGACATGGATATAACATCGTTGTATGCAGTCGAAGATCCAATATAGATCAGATGCAGCAAACAGGGGATGACGTTTACTACGACGACGGCGACCACCGGAACCCGCGTGCGTGTGTGAACCTGCAATTCGCCGATATCAATTAAAATCAATTCTTAGAGTTAGTAGGATAATGAGAAGCAAAGGAGGAATTATGAAGACAGACCTTCCGGATGGACCTATGGAACGGCAGACCGTGGTCTCTTGCAAATGACCAGACCATTCGGCTTGCCGTGGCAGCGAAACCGATAACAGCACACCAAATTATAAAGATAACGATTACCGTCATAATTGTAGCCCCGGCTCGGCCGGTCCCATTATAAAAGACTTGTATAAATGGGAAGCCAGTAGGAGAATTCTGTAACGTCGATGAGAAAAGCGTTAACGAAGAATAGGGAGCGGGAGTTCAGCAAGACGTACAATGACAGAATCGATGTCTCCAAGACAAAATAGAACGGCAAGTACCATGGCCCATCCCATACTGCCATTCAGCATGACAGTAGTGAAAATAGCTCGAGGTACATTTAAGGCCGCATTTTCTATCTCTTCCGACATCTAACCAGTGAAGTTTGGATTAGTAATCGGGTTGGGAGTTGAGTTGAGGTGAGCACCTACGTGGACAGCCGCATCGGCCCCTATCGCGTACTCATGGTGATGAGCTATTTACGGTGTTATTTCTTAAAGAGGTGAGAACACTTACCGACGAATGTTGCTATGTTACCTATGAAACCAACGCAATATGAAAGGCCTTGGGTCGGCCAGTTACCTTCATTCAGAGAGCGGAAAAACACATCCTCCGCCGAGGAGTGCGGCGAAAGATAGACCAGTGCGATGAGTATCGCAATGAAGCCAAGCACATGTACTAAAAGGACAACTCCTTCGATGATAGGCAAGAGCCCAGCGATTACAGTGTTGACAAAGATAGATACGGCAATGACGGCCCAAGCAAGGAATGTGCCATGATAATTCCGTGGTTCATAGTCCGGGTAGTTCAAGATGATGAGCCCTTGTATCATCGTTCCCGTAAAGATGCTGCCTACAGCGAGGGTAGCGATCCACGCAAGTGAAGTTAGCCATCCTATCGATGGTTAGCGTCATGCTTGAGGGGAGTAGAGGAAGCGAATTGGAGGGAAACCTGTTAAGTAGCCAAAGAAGCGCTTGTATTTTCGGGGAGCTAGAATCGCAACCCAAAAGTATTGTCCACCGGATATGGGTGCGCTATAATTCGAAGATAAGTTTGTCGCCTAGCGCCCGAGCATGCTCTGGATCTTACATAGACGCCATCTCTGCCAAGCATAGATAAACGGATAGTGAACACATCCAGGCAATAGGAAACCCCCATGCCAAAGCCGCTGGTCCACCGCTATGATACAGCATTAGCTTGCAAAGATGGTTCCTTGTTGCCCTTCATTTCAACTCAGATGGTACTTACTTTTCAAATGCCTCTGTAAATAACCTGCATATCCCAATGTCAGTATAAGGCGCTTCAGAAATACGGGAAGCAGTTTAGTAGTTACGCTATTGCCGACTCCCATGTAGCGAGGATACAACAGCTGAATCCGAAGACAGAGAAGAACCCGAATCGACGCTATATATGGATCATTAGCAAGAGTTAAAATACTTCTCAAAGCATCCACCAAGCGTTGAGCAAGGCAGCGTAATGCGTAGTGGTTCGTATTTTTTAATATACCTTGAGCACCTGTGACTTCCCAAGCCGCGCAAGGCCATACGAATCTCTTTCTAAGTATGTAGAGCCATGGATCTCATCAAAGGTCGCCCCAAACGCAATCTCTGCACCATTAGACGAATTCGAAGAGTCGTTCATTGGAAATCTCGCAAGTCTAGTGCAAAGACAAATATGACAATATAACACCTGTAATCCAGAAGCATAGATGAACGAAAGGGGCAGGATAGAGAGAGCCGTGTGAAGTGTTCATTGGTCTTGAATCAATAACAGAAAGTTGGGAATGTGAATAACGAGGCCCTGGAACATCGAAGGCAACTCGTCAGAAGGTTGATGCTGTGTAGGTAGGTAAATAAGGTTGAGTCTTTACCGTAGCAGTGTACGTGCACATAAAAAAAAAGCATTAGCGGCAAGGGATGGTCAAGCTTCGCCATACACCTTTGACTCCTTGTTCCCAATCATCCTGATGCCATTTTCCAAAGCCTTTCGCGATATAATTGGTATGGATTGTTCATGCTTCTGAGATGCCGCCGCCAAGTATATGGAGACAGCCTTGCTGGTCACCGGCTTCGGCCGTGATAGAATAGCAAGCCGTGAAGCAAAAGGTTCGTATGACCTTTGTTCTCACTTCTATCTCCACTTTTACGCTACGGTAGAGTATCATCCAAGTGGGAAGAAAATGGACAAGCGTGAAGCTACCATAGCATCTAACCTATGAAGCAAGCTAGATCTAGAAGTGATGTTAATGGTAATTGATTCGATTCGACGGCATACCTAAGGCACTATCATCCAGCAATCAACTCAGGAGGGAAGAGGGGTGTTAGGTTCCGAACGTGTTTTGGAGAAGAAACAAAAACAATGGATATCCTCCAAATCCTGTCGCAGACCCACTTTCATTTACAAAAAATGAGCTATAATTATAGGCCGTAGAGCGCCAGAGATTTGCTGTAGTTACAGCGCGTACACCCCGTGATCAGGTACCGTGAAAGGATTTTCAGATCATCATGCGCCATAACCCCTACAGCCACAGCGGTCTCCAACGCTAAGTACCCTGTGATTATAACGTACCCTTGTAAATACATAGAAGTGAATCTGCAAAAGGATTTGGCAGTTTGGCACCACATTAGGGTTGCGAGTGTTCAATTTCGCAATTCGATGTACTTTTTCGGAAAGATGAAGAATTATATATTTCGCCTCAAACTTAGAGATCTTGCGAGCCTTATATCTCCTCTCTATCTCAGACACATCTCAAGTTCAAGCCTCTTACCCCTGAAATGTTAAAAGTGGGTCTCTGTGAAGGGAACGCTATTCACGTACATAAAGGGGCAAGGTTCCAACCGAACATCGAGCGATTCCTTCAACCGGCTGCACGAAGTCTTGGTTCATGGTATGTGGATGGTTGGCAGGTAGAAAAAAGTCATACGGTCTTATGACGTCTAACGAGACAGACATTTTTCTGTCTCAGAGCAGTTTATGTAGTAGCAATAGGCATTAATTAGATGTAGATCTTTTATCAGTAAACCGAAGATAATACCGCTTCAAGCAACGACAGATAGACTATAGGTACCTTAGGTATGAACCGAAAGCCACGTTATAAAGGAAGGATACCCTTTTTCTCATCACGTCTCTCAACTGTAAAATAGTGCCAAATTCCAATCGTCACGACTGTTAGGAGGGCGGTGATCACGGCATATATCCAAATTTGGGGCGAAATCATGACGTCCTCTTTCAGTTTCCAATTGAAAAATGACATGGAGAAAATTGTCTAGTTTCGAAGACTTCAGTATTTGGTACTCAGACTCAAAGCGACGTAAAACAACTTACAGCAACGAAAGTGCCGGGAAGGAAGATCATGGTCAGTAATGCGATGGATCGCATTTGGCTTCCGTCTCTTTGGGTAGCCCTGGATATTTCCATAGTTGACTTCGAGATCTTCAAGTTCGTCCCCGTATCCGCCCTCGCGATCTGGTTCCATTCCTATGTACCTGTTAGAAGATAATTGTGGCGATTCATATTGCTACTAACGTACCATCTGCGTTGAAAAAGTCATTCCATCAATACATGTAGAGCATTCTCTGACTTTCTCGTCATATTCATTGATGACTTGGGTCAGTCGCTCTTTGATTCGAACACCTTGGATTTTCAAACTAGTCAAGATGTTTTCGATCTCAGTCTCTCCGACCTTTCCATATTGGATCATTTCCAGTTCAGGAAGATGATTTATAAGCGTTTTAAGCTGAGTTTGCCAAGTTCTAAGTCCACTGCGGATATGATTCATTTCCAGCCAATCCAATACTGTATTATAGTCTCCTACAGAACTAAAGCTACTCGTCCCAAGATCTTGAAATCCTGGACTTTCAGTTTGGCTCGTAAATGTAGAAGTTTGTGTTACCTTATCCATGTTGAGGACCCGTTGCATCAACTTTCTGATATACTCGTCCACCATGTCCATATGACGATTTCGTTCGATGTCAGCAAAGATCATCGGCAATGTTAGTGGATGGAATGTACTGAGCCCACAATTTGAGAGGCGAGACATGACCATAGTCATGACAGAGCCCGGACATCCATACATAATGCCATAGGTGAATCTTCGGTCGGGGAAGTAGCTGACTGAGAGCGCTATATCATCTGGCCAAGACGCCGATGACCGAGAATTGTAGACTTTGATTATTTGGATTAGTCATTATAAACAGAAGAATCCCTTCTTTGCTAGTAGGTTCCTCCTTGACAGCTATTACTTCAGGGATCTGCCATCAGTTCGTTCTTACCTACAGCTCCTGGAGCATTCGAACCCCAAGCATCAACTTGGCGGGAACAATGTGCAGTTGTATTCCGGTTGATCACTCGAGCAATAGAGCTGTGTACGAACAGTTCCTTGGTAATTTTATTGAATGTTTCTTGGGAGAATGGGAGCCGACAAGCGAGCATGGGATCGGG
This sequence comes from Hypoxylon sp. CO27-5, assembly GCA_002120305.1. Lineage (NCBI taxonomy): Eukaryota > Fungi > Ascomycota > Sordariomycetes > Xylariales > Hypoxylaceae > Hypoxylon > Hypoxylon sp. CO27-5. The sequence goes on along the minus strand of KZ112554.1, from coordinate 24,217 downwards.
CCATTTACTTTCAGCTCTTTCGAGAAGTCTATCGGCTCAGTATGCAACCCATAGTGATGATAGCCAGTAGAACTAACAGGAGACATATTCCATCAGTCGAGGGACGAGATATTGATTGTCTCTATCCCTCGTTAACTCTAGTTTCCAATCTAGAAGTAATGATACCTACTTTATCAAGCCATGAAGTCCATTCCGAGTCAGATGATAGCTTTACGTCTTGAGCATGCCAGGCACTCTTCTGTGCACTTATTAGCTCAATCCTATAAGCAATGTTCAAATCTGACGTACATTTCTACCTCGCGTTATCTCAAATACTGTACTAGTTCCAGGGTGGAACTTGAAAATACTAGTGTCTTTGTCATTCATGCGTGGCTCCTCTCGTAGCCAATCCATATCGTTTCAAGTTCGACCAACTTGAAGGACCTCCGCGATAGCAATAGACGAATCTGTCAACAGATCATATAAAGTAGCAGACCTACTTCGTTATTAGGCCTCGCTAATGTGAAAGCTAGCGGGATGTTCCGATAGCTACTCTCGCGGAAATGCTGTATCATCGCTTTTAACGAACCCTATTAGAAGCGTCACAGATTATATGAGGCATTCAATCCAGGCATTGCCCACTTGATCAGGAGACAAGGATTTATACCTAAGGCAGACACCCACTCTCGGTATGATCGGAACGCAGTAGTCTAACAATAAGTACCATGCGGTTTGTATTGCGAGATTTTATTACTAGTATTTGTTCGTTTTCAGTGGCATTATTTTGCGAAGGGTGTGTTTCATCGCAGAAAGTTACCTATATTAATAATGTCGGTGATAGTACCTACCTATTGGTCGTACCACTATACCGAAGACACGCATCATTGCGCAGCCTACTTAAGAATGCAACTAAAGCAAAACGCCTACTTTTTATTTACCTTTGTACAAGTAAGCCTGGGAGCCTTATCGACTATTTGGAGACTTGTAACTATCATTCTCGCTTTCGCAATCTCTTTATCACTTGCCGAAGCCACTACTTCCAAACCTATCAACTTAAGTCCAGGCCATCTCATACTCTCAACCATGTCTCAGTCAATACGTCAAGTAGTACCCATTCGGTACGGCGATGCCAGTGCCATGGAAAAGGAACTCCAAGCAGTCCTTGGGGTAAACAACTTCCGCATAGAAGGTGTTAGTTCCAGCCCCATTCAACATCTTCATTCACCAAAAGAGCTACTACTAAATGCTATTCTCATTAGTTCAAATTTAACCAATGGATTATCTGGGTTACGAGAGAGCTCACCTATGTATGTTATTTATCTCCGAATAATATTTTCCAAAGCTAATTCATACGGGCTATCAGGACGAGATTTCGACTATCACAGCCAACATCCAACGCCATTATAAGACTTGACTACATTCCACCATTCGCGGGCCGGCTGACGAGTAATTCATACAGAAATACTACGCATTAATTGGACGCGTTGAATGGGGGCAGAAGATAGTATGAAGCTATTACTCAGGGTGGCAACAGAGTCGAGGGATTATGCCTGGTAATTAATCACAACAATATATTTCAAAATTAATTGCCTGAATTTAGTGCCGTTTCGATGCTATTTAGTCTGAAGCGTACCTGTTATATATTGTGTACGCTTAATTATGCACTCTTGTCTGACCACTCACGCTCCCGAGAGCTTGAATGGTATGAGCCTGCAATCGTGTAACAAGCTCTCTAATTCTGTAGGCATTCAATATCTGACGTCTCCCAGAGCAGTATGTCTCGTCTTTTCTGCATTTATCCAGCATGACTTGAAGCTTTGAGCAGAGCTCTGGGCATTCAATACGTTCCTTATCGTTAGTTCTTAACATGTTATTCTCAATAAGTAGAAGGAATTCCTTCAGGAAGTCACTGCAGTCTTCGCGAGACTTTAGTTCCAAAATATGCTACTGGAAACATTAGCATTATAACTTTAACCGTAGTCCAAATGACTGACTCACGTCTCTGACTGATTTCTTTATGAGCGGTTTTTGGATTATCCGCCATATTGTTAGGGTCTTGAAAAATTGGTCACTGGAAAAGTGTTTATCCGACCCATGTTCGTTGTAGCGAGCCTCATTGAACTTATGAACACCGTCAGGCCCTACAAAGAGCCAAGTAATGAAATCAAGATACAAACACCCCAGGCACCAGATATCAAGTCTTCGAGAGATTCCAATATCTTTAGTTGTCTCAGGGGCATTATATGTCAAGGCCATTGCTCCAGGGCTTAAACGGTCCCTCGATTTAGATTTCGCACTGTGAAATATCGTCAACCCAAAGTCGCATAGCTTTAGGCTGCCAAGGGGTGGATTATCGTCCACGAAAAGTAGTACGTTCTCGGGTTTAATATCGCCATGCCTGCCGAATATCTTTTCTGTTTCTTCTCTGCCATCTGAATCCGTTTCGCCGCGGATCAGTCGACTATTTTCCAAATGAGATACGTCATGAATATGATTGACCGCTGTCGCTAATCCGTAGCATTGCTCAGCGACCCAACGAACTAGTGACACACGTGTCCTGGGCTTTGGGGGGGTTTGGAAGAAATTAAAAAGGTTGCCACCTCCAGCCCAGGGGAAAATCAGGTAGTATATTCCTTGGTGTCTAAAAGCGGCCAGTAGCGGTACGAGATGGTTGTGTAGATCGACTTTCTTTAGAGCTTCGAATTCAAGTTCAAAATATTCCCTGTTGGTTGAACGAAGGACCTTAAGAGCGAAGCTTAATCGCTTTTCCTGATGATTAGTAAGTAGGTACCTACACTAATATTTCATAATGGTATGGTAACATACCTCTTTCCCAAACCCGTGATGGGCGTTATGTATCCGAATCTTACATACATCCGAATGTCCACCTGTCTCGTCGACTTGTTTGCATTCTATCCAAGGAAGGATTACATCATTGTCCAATTGGTAGTAGAGCGGTTTGTTGACGTTTTTCCAAAAAAAGGGCGATAACATACGCCATTGATTGGTTATAAACGACTCTTTGTCTTGGGTTGACCAACCACTGGAGCAGCGTAATGAGTCGAGATCCCGATCATCTTTGGCCCCTTTCGCGATCAGCTTTAGATTGTCATCCACTCCGGACTTTTGGAAAGGCAGGTCTCTATCAAAGATACCTGCTTCAAGAAACTCTTCGATGGAGCTCTGCTTGTTGATCAAGGATAGAATTCCGAATATCGTCTTTCCTATTTCGTTGGGCTTACTGTTGTATTTACCACAGACGTGCCTACCACAGACGTATTCAACCATGTGACTGACTTCTCTACCCGGAAAGATGCTCCTCAATTCTCTTTCGACCCTTATACGGGTTATAATCGAGTCTTGATAATCTAGTGGGATGAAGCATTTCCCGCGGTCCTCGCCATCCTTTGTATGTGGGTGCGTCGTGTGCTCTTGTAAAAGTTTTCGAATGCTCGTATGTGTTTCCAGCTGATGAGCATCTGTTTCAAGCCCTGAGGATCTCAAATACGCCAGCCGTAGTTCCCTACCAAGGTCTCGGACCATATTGTTGCTATCGGAGTGTAGGTTTTGCTGCATATTGCTAATCTTTGCGTTGCATATAACTCTCTTCACCGGTGAGCACTGGGTATAGGATTGGCCTTTACACCAGATTTGACCCACGTTCCTAATTGGGAAGGACTGCCAAGCTTTAAGTTGGTAAAGCGCTTTGCTCTCGAATAGGAAAGAAAAAAAGGCAAGAAAAAAATATAAAAAAAATAAAAGAAATAAAAAAATAAAAATAATAAAAATTAATTATTACTTATATATAAAATAAAAGTATATATATAAAGTAAAATTTATTTTAAAAATATATTTATATATAAATTAAAATAATTAAAATAATTAAAATTATTTAATTATATAAATTTTATAAAAAAAATATTATTTTTAATTTTTTTATAAATATTATTTAATATTAAATAAAAGTTTTATTAATTAAAAGTAATTATTTATAATTATTTATTTAATAAAAAAATAAATATTAATAATTTATTTTATTATAATTAAAGGTTTTTTATATTAAAGTTTAATTTAAAAGTTATTATAAAAATAATAAAATAATTAATAAAATAATTAATAAGTTTTTTACGTAATAATTAATTAAAAATTAATTAAAATATATTATTAATTTTATTTTAATTTTTATTTAATAATTTAAAATATATATTATTAAAATATTTATAAGTAAAAATTTAAAAGTTAAATATAAAAGTTTTTTTTTAAAAAAATATTAAAGTTATTAAAATTATTTAAACTTAAAAGCTTTTATATATATAAAATTTAATATTTTTATTAAGTTTTTATTTAAAAAGTTAAAAAAATTATAAATAAATAAAAAATAAAGTTTTATTTAAATAATATAAAATATATATAATTAATATTTTTATTTAAAAAATATTAAAAATTAAACGTAAAAGTTTAAATAAAATAAATAAAATAAATAAAATAAATAAAATAAATAAAATAAATAAAATAAATAAAATAAATAAAATAAATAAAATAAATAAAATAAAT